>CM024589.1:45942864-46124957 GCA_014182565.1 Eucalyptus marginata | reverse complement strand
GCACTTATCGAGGTTCCACCTGGGAATGTAATTGCTGAGAGAGTGAGGCCGATGCATAAGCTCATGGAGTAGTTTTTAAAGTTGAAACCGCCAAAGTTCACTAACACAGGAGATCCCGAGGTTGCAACCCTCTAGATTTAGGAATTGGAAAAGGCCTTTGCACTGTTGATGTGCACCGAGGCGAATAAGGTAGTCCTTGCAGCCTATCAGCTACAGGGAAATGCAAGCACTTGGTGGAGAGCCACCAGAGGTATAGTGTTCCCAAAGGTGTGGTCCCGGAATGGAACGCCTTTGTCGAAGTCTTCAATGGCAAATACTTCTCTGACTATGCCAGAGAACTAAACATAGCGGAATTTCAGCACCTTCGCTAAGGTACAATGACTGTAGATCAGTATGAAGCGAAGTTCACTAAACTAGCGTAGTATGCCCCCAAATTGGTCGAGAATATGGTAAACCGAGCTAGAAGGTTTAGAGATGGGCTCAGACCGGAAGTGAGAAGCCCGCTGGTGCCATTGAATCTGAAGAACTATAATGACCTTTATGAACGGGCCCAGCTGATAGAGAGAGATCAGAACGAACAAGCCGTTGCATCTGGATTGCGATTTGATTCGAATAGAGATGGGAATAGGTTTGGGAAGAAACCTATGTCTGGAGGAAGGTATCCCATTTCACCCAATAGGAAGGGTGGGATTGGAAAGTCATCGCCAAGACAGAATGGCGTGTGTCACTTCTGCGGAAAACGAAACAGATCAGGTCCATGCCATTTTAAGATGGGTGTGTGTTATGAATGTGGTCAGCAAGGTCACATAGCTAGGAATTGTCCCCAAAGACCGATGGGACTGCAACAGTTACCGTCACCGCTACCGACGGGTCAAAACTGAGGAATGGCGCCGTAGAAAGCATCGCAAGGTGGATTGAATAGGTTGCCAGCTCAGGGATGAATCGAATTGTGCACCGGACAAGAAGGGCAGTGTTCCTAGAACAATTTTATCAGAGTGGCGCAGTAGAATTTTAGTTAAGTTTATAGGACCTCAGTTGTTGCAATGAAGTCATAGAAAGGAGAATCACTGGTTATAGTTGTACTTGACTAGTTTGCTTATGTATAACTTTGACGTCATGTATAAAAAGGTTTGGCTCGAGGAGCTTTTGTGGTAATGAAGTGTTGTCACAATGTGATACAGTTTGGTCCATGGACGGATGAAAGTTTTGAATTTATCGAGAGTCAAGGAGGACCCTCGATCCCTTTAATCGCGTCGCTTGAGGCAACTCGCTTGTTAGACAGGGGTTGCCAAGGTTATTTGGCGACTGTCGTTGATACGACAGTTGAGGAGCACGAAAGACAGTTAAGGATAATGCTCCAGACTTTGAGGAATCATAAGCTGTATGCCAAGTTCAGCAAGTGTGCGTTTTGGGTTGACCCTTGTTGTGTTCTTAGGTCACGTGATTCTAGGCGAAGGGATCTTCGTGGGCTCGTCCAAGATTGAAGCAATAACCAATTGGCCAAGACCGACTACCGTGTCAGAGATCAGAAGCTTTTTGGGTTTGGCAGGCTATTACAGAAGGTTTGTGGAAGGGTTTTCAGCTTTAGCTTCACCTTTGACTCGACTACTGAAGAAGGAAGAGAAGTTCGTGTGGACGGACAAGTGCGAGTGTAGTTTCCAAGAGCTTAAGCAGAAGCTGACCACCGCACCTGTGTTGACCATACCATCTGGTCTTGGAGGATACGAGATCTAAAGTGATGCGTTGTTTAGAGGATTGGGTTGCGTGCTGATGCAACATGGTAAAGTTGTTGCATACGCATCCCGTTAGTTGAGACCTCATGAGCTGAACTACCCGATGCGTGACTTAGAACTTGCAAGCAATTATTTTCACTTTGAAGATTTGGAGACATTATTTGTGTGGAAAAAGATTCCAGATCTTCACCGACCATCAAAGTCTCAAGTATCTATTCTCTCAGAAGGAGTTGAATATGTGATGGCGTCGCTGGATGGAACTCCCGAGGGACTATGATTGTGATGTTTTGTATCACCCTGGAAAGGCAAATGAGGTCGCGGATGCTTTGAATCGGAAGTCTTCAATGGCACAGATGATACTCAAGGAATGGATTCTACTCGAGAGAGCTCAAGGCGTTTTTCAAATTTGAGGTAAGCCACCTTTCGAATCTTATGACCACCCTCAGAATTGAACTGGAAGTGCAAATCAGGATTAAGACACTTCAGCAGACAGACCCAGAGATTCAGAAGATCCTACAAAAGAATACTGAGAAGAGAAGCTGATTTTTAGATTTCTGATGACGGAACACTATGGTTCCAAGGAAGATTATGTGTACTTGAGATGTAGCACTTAAGGAAGAGATCTTATTAGAAGCTCATCGTAGCGGTTACAACATTCATCCTGGTAGTACAAAAATGTATTAGAATCTGTATGAACACTATTGGTGGTCTGGTATGAAGGCGGACATCGCCAAGCATGTCGCCAAGTGTCTGACGTGTCAGCAAGTGAAGGCACGGCATTGTAAGCTGGGAGGACTTTTGCAACCTCTCAAGATTCCTGAGTGGAAATGGGAACATATCACAATGGACTTTATGACAGGCTTACCGAGGAGTTAGAGAGGTAATGATTCCATTTAGGTAGTGGTTGACAGACTGACGAAGTCGGCTCACTTCATCGTAGTATGAAAGGACCTTGATTTGGATAGGCACGCAGAATTGTTTGTGCGTCAGATCGTTCGTCTACATAGAGTGCTGGTGACGATTACATCAAACCGAGACCTGAGGTTCATAGCTACATTTTGGAAAAGTTTGCAAGTGGCCTTGGGAACAAAGCTACAGTATAGTACAGCCTATCATCCTCGGACGGATGGTTAGTCTGAGAGGATGATTGAAATCCTCGGAGATATGCTGCGAGCTTGTGTGTTGGATTTCAAGGGAGGCTGGGAGGAACAGCTTCATCTTGTTGAGTTGTTTACAACAACAGCTACCAACAGAGTATTCAGATGGCTCTTTTCAAAGTGTTGCATGGTAGAGCTTGTAGAATGCCGGTATGTTGGGATGAAGTCGGGGAATGAAAGATCACAGGCCTAGAGTTGGTTCAACAGTCAGTGGATGCAGTTGTCGATATCAGGGACAGATTAAAGACCACTCAAAGTCGCTAGAAAGGTTACGCTGATAAGCGTTGAAGGTCATTGGAATTCTAAATTGGTGAGCATGCCTTTCTAAAGGTATCACCAATGAGGGGTACTTTGTGCTTTGGCATAAAGAGAAAGCTGAGTCTGAAGTACGTAGGTCCATTTGAGATTTTTGAAAGAATCGGGATCCTAGCATATCGTCTTGCATTACCGCTGAAGCTGGCGCAGGTGCCTGACGTCTTTCACATGTCGATGTTGAGGAAGTATGAGCCTAACCTGACCCACGTGCTTAATTTTGAGGAATTGGAAGTGGACAACAGAGTGTCATACATAGAAAGCCCTGTTTAGATTGTGGATTGGAAAGATCAAACTCTACGCACCAAGACCCTTATGTTGGTCAAAGTGGTCTGGCAACACCACGGCACTAAAGAAGCAACCTGGGAGAGTGAAGAGTCGATGAGATGACTGTATCCCCATCTTTTTGTTTAAGGATTGGTAAATGTTTAAATTTCGAGGACGAAATTTTTATAAGAGGGGAAGAGTTGTGACATCTTGAAAATTCAATTCTGTTTTCAAATGAATGAATCGGACCTTTCATCGATGCGCCTATAGTGTTTTTCTCTGAGCTGATCACTCATGAGATAACTAGATTATCTGGGGAAGTCATTAAGGGATTTTAACACAATAGAATTGAGAAATTCGACTAGGAGTCGACTGCTCGATTGTGCTAATTTGCAAGGGTCATTACGGCACAGTCGAAAATCTATAAGAGATTGGAGATAGGTCGATTTGACTGAGATAGGTGAATAGAGTGTGGGTGATTCCACCATATTACAAAATTCTCGTCGATTGGCACTATATCGATTTTTTTGTCGTTTTGGCGCCTTGTGTTCGTATTTGAGACCTCGAGACTTTCACGACAACCGAGAGTCGCCAATGTGTCGAAGATGTACAATATGGTTAAAAAATAATCGACCACGGGTCAATGGCACTAAAACTTCTTAAAAGCTACCCGGTAGGTTAGGTCACGCTAAAATCGCGTCAGATTGGAATTAACTGCGAATTTGAACCCGATTTCAAACATTGAAAGTTTTGTCATGTCACGATTCATTTTAGGAATGTCGACTCATCCTTCGAGAATTTTTTTGGACGATTTTTACGGAAAATTCGGAAAAGAACGGAAATTCGGATGGACCAAATTGAAGGGATTTTTGGCTTCCAAACCGAGCTAGTTGGTGATGGGAACTTGTGGAAATTGTGTAGGCTTCCTCCGCAGCAAAATTGGGCATCAAATTGAGAGATTCGTGAAGAAATTGAAGTTCAAAATTTAGGAAATTCGGAGCCTAGGATGGGGGCTGCAACATTGGCACCAAAATTTGATCATTTGTCAAATATTATGCAAGAAAGTATTATGGGGGACCATAGGATATGCTTGAAGACTTTTTGGGCAATCTAATGATGGATTAGATATTTTAATTGGACTTTTTCCTCTCCCTCATCCATTCCCTCCTTCGGTCTTTCTCCCGTGCACGCCATCTTCATCGACTTCCCCTTTGCAGCTTCTGTTTCATTTTCTTTTTCCCCACTTTTACGGAGGTACGCTAGCTTCTCTCTCTCTCTCTCTCTCTCTCTCTCTCTCTCTCTCTCTCTCTCTCCGCCAGCACCTGCTTCCATTTCCTCTTTGCCACTAACCTTCTCTGCCGGTTTGTTGGTGTTGTTCCCCATGGTTTTAGTGGCTGCCGCATCTCCATCCATCGCTGCTCCATCCCCATCATCCTCTTTCTTCCCCAGCCCTCCACTCACGTTGTCAATCGTAGCCGCTCCATCCCACCGACTGCCTTGATCCCTCCTCATGTCTTCACTTCCACGAGTCAACCCCCCAGCAAAAGTCCATGACGTTCACCCCAACAAACACCTACCGCAAAGCTAATGTTGCTCCCTCTTCGCTGCTCTACACATTCGGCCCAACCCAAGTCCCGCGTCCACTGCTGCAACCCACACAATTTTCCAACCTAGCAGCTCCAAGCCACACCAATCCAGCCCACGCAGAAGCCAACATCTCAGCCCATTATTTGAGCTCAGCAGCTCGCAAGCCCAGCCTGCAGTACAACCTAGAATCGAGCCCATCAGTTCGCTTTGGGCTTGCAAGGTTTTTTGGCCCGGTCCAAGCTCCCCCCGTCGTTGTTGTAGCCCCGAGCTTCGGTCGCCATCGTGCCGCCATCGTGGTGAATCGGTTTTAGCGCTAAACCGGTGAGTTTATGCACTAAACTCTATTTAATAGGCTAATGACATTTAGGGCATGTTTAGATTAAATTAAGATTGGATTAGTGTATTTATTAGTTGTTTAATTAATTTAGGTTAGTTAGATTAGTGATTTAGGTGGTTATAAATTGTAATTAGTTAGTTTATTGTTGGCCTAGTAGTTAGAATGATCATGATAATTTAATTAGCTCAATAGGTGGTTAGATTAGCAATTTTAAGCCTAAGTTTGTATTTATTGAATTAATGTGTATTTATTTAATTAATTTTGGTAATTAATTAATTAATTAATAATTATTTTCAGAAATCAAATCGAGATAGCCGGTGATTGGAATTTTGTGCTGATTGCAATGGTGTGGTTAATTTCTGCAATTGAGTGTTAATTTGTGCAAATTGAACGCCGATTGGATTTTTTGGTCATTTATTCCAAAAATTGTGAATTTCCAATATTTATTCAAAAATCTCGGTGTTGGGTTTTAACACTGAAAATGGTTTTATATACTATATAAAATAGTGGGATTTTTAAAAAAGGAAGATATCAATTTTTCGGGTTCGATCTTACCGTGTACCCACACACGATATTTTCACTGGAATTTTTTAATAAGAAGAAAATAGGCCAATGTCGTTATCTTAATTGTGGCATGTGAGTGCAAAGCACAATGTCCTTGGCCGGAATTGAATGATCGTGTGCTGGTTAAGAGAACCCGTCCCCGGTGTGTGTCGTTGGACGTTACCTATCCTCGGTGTGTGTCGGTGAACATTACCTATCCCCGGTGTGTGTTGGTGGATATTAGCTATCCCCGGTGTGTGTGTCAGTGGATATTAGTTGTCCTCAGTGTGTGTCAGTGGATACGAGATCTACAGTGATGCGTCGTTTAGAGGATTGAGTTGTGTGTTAATGCAGCATGGCAGAGTCGTTGCATATGCATCCTGTCAATTGAGACCTGATGAGCTGAATTACCCGACGCATAACTTAGAACTTGTAGCGATTATCTTCACTCTGAAGATTTGAAAATACTATTTGTGTGGAGAAAGGTTCCAGATCTTTACAGATCATCAGAGTCTCAAGTATTTATTCTCTCAAAAGGAGTTGAATATGAGACAGCGTCATTGGATGGAACTTCTTAAGGACTATGATTGCAACATTTTGTATCTTCCTGGAAAGGCTAACAAAGTTGCAGATGCATTGAGTCGGAAGTCTTCAATTGGGCATATGGTGATCAAGACGCTTCAGCTGACAGACCCAGAGATTCAGAAGATCCTGCAAGAGGATACTGAAAGGAGAAAGGTTGACTTTCGGGTTTTTAAAGACAAAACACTGAAGTTTTGTGGACGATTGTGTGTACCTAATGATGCAGAACTTAAGGAGGAGATTTTGTCAGAAGCTCATCGTAGCAGTTACAGCATTCATCCAAGTAGCACGAAGATGTATCAGAATCTGCGTTAACATTATTGGTGGTCCGGTATGAATGTGGATATCGCCAAGCATGTTGCCAAGTGTCTAACATGTCAGCAAGTGAAAGCACAACACTGTAAGCCGGGAGGACTTCTGCAACCTCTCAAGATTCCTGAGTGGAAATGGGAACACATCACAATGGACTTTGTGATGGGCTTACCAAGGAGTCAGAGGGGTAATGATTCCATTTGGGTCGTGGTTGATAGACTGACGAAGTCGGCTCACTTCATTGCTGTATGAAAGGACTATGATTGGATAGATTTGCAGAATTGTACGTGCGTCAAATTGTTCGTCTACATGGAGTGCCGGTGATGATTACATCTAACATCTAATAGAGACCCAAAGTTCATGGCAATCTTCTGGAAAAGTTTGTAGACTGCCTTGGGAATGAAGCTGCAGTATAGTATGGCTACCATCCGCAGATAGATGGCCAGTCTGAGAGGACAATTCAAACTCTCAAGGACATGTTGAGAGTGTTTGTGCTAGACTTCAAAGGAAGCTGGGAGGAACAACTTCATCTTGTTGAGTTTTCATACAACAATAGCTACCAACAGAGCATTCAGATGGCTCCACTCGAAGCGTTGTATGGCAGAGCATGCAGAACACCAGTGTGTTGGGATGAAGTTGGAGAACGGAAGATCATAAGCCCAAAGTTGGTTCAACAGTCAGTGGATGCAGTTGCAATTATCAGGGACAAATTAAAGATTGCTCAGAGTTGTCAGAAAAGCTACGCGGATAAGTGTCGATGACCATTGGAATTCCAAGTTGGTGAGCATGTCTTTCAGAAAGTGTCACCGATGAGGGGTACTTTGCGCTTCGGTAAGAAGGGAAAACTGAGTCCGAGGTATGTAGGTCCCTTTTGAAATTCTGAAAAGATAGGGACTCTGGTGAATCGTTTTGCATTACCGCCGAGACTGGCACAACTGCATGACGTCTTCCACGTGTTGATGTTGAGAAAGTATGAGCCTGACCCAACTCACGTGCTGAATTTTGAAGAATTAGACGTAGACGACAGAGTATCGTACGTGGAGAGACCAATTCAGATTGTAGATCAGAAGGAACAGATTCTGCACACCAAGACGATTCCATTAGTCAAAGTGGTCTGGCAACGCCACCGGACAGAAAGTGCAACCTGGGAAAGTGAAGACTCAATGAGATGACAATACCCCCCACCTTTTTATTTAAAGATTTGTAATGGTTTAAATTTTGAGGACGAAATTTTTATAAGAGGGGAAGAGTTGTGACATCCCGATTTTTTGATTATGTTTTCGATTGAATGAGTTGGCCTTTTCATCAACGTGCCTATAGTTTTTTCTTTGAGTTAATCACTCACGAGATAACTAATCTATCAGGTAAAGTGATTAAGAAATCTAAACGCAATAGACATGAGCATTCGATCAGAAATTGACTGCTCGATCGTGCTAATCTCCAAGGGTCAATATGGCATCGTCAAAATTGATCAGAGACCGGAGATAGATCATTTCTACAGAGGCATGTGATTAGAGTGTGGGTGATTCCACCTAATTGCAAAATCCTCGTCGAAAGGCACTAAACTGATTTTTCTATCGTTTTTGTACCCTATGCCCGTATTTGAAAACTCGAGATTTTCACGACAATCGAGAGTTGCCAATGAGTCGAAGATGCACAATGTGGCTCGAAAATCATTGACATTGGTCAAATGCGCTAAAAATTCTTAAAAGCTACCCGGTAGGTTAGGTCACGCTAAAATTGCGTTCGGTTGAAATTAACCGCGAAATTGAACCCGATTTCATAAATTGAAAGTTCTATCATGTTATGATTTATTTTAGGAATGTCGACTCATCCTCCAAAGATTTTTATGCAAACCCGAGTTTTTGGCGAAAATTCAAGATTGGGTGTTTTTGGATTGAGAAATTAAGAGGCCCGTTTTTTAGCGCACTTTTGGTCGTCAAGTTGGATCAAATGGCAAGGAAAATTGTGGAATGAATGTGGATACCTTAGCTAGAACTTTTGGGCCCCAATTGGATTGTTTTGGAGAGAAATTGGATTGAATTTGGTGGGGAAATGTCACAAATTTGTAGGCCAAGGTGGGTAGCAACTTTTGGACCATTTTGGAGGCTTGTTTGGGTTGCTTGAGGGAGGGAAATGGCTAAGGATAACAGCCATGGGCTTTTGGGGCAAGCACTGAGTGTTTTGGGATATTTTCTAAGACTTTTGAGGCATTTGTGGTCCCCTCCAGCTGTAGCTCCCTTCTTCCTCTTCCTTGCTTCTCCTTTCTCCATTGTTGTAGTTTTTGAGAGCTCAAGAAACCAGAGAAACCAGCTAAGCCAGCCCCGCCGTCGACCAGCCAAGTCGCACGCCCGCCCAAGCTCCCCCACGCCCGTCGTGCGCCGTCACTACCGCCCTTGCAACCCCTGCGCCAGCGCCTCCAGCCGAGCGTCCCCGCGGTGCTGTGTTGCCGTCTGCAAAGCCAGACCACCATTGGCATCTAGCCAGCCGAAGCCCTTCTATTGACTGCTGTAGCGACCGCTGTCCCGCCTTGCCGTGTTCTGCCGTCCTAGCCCTTTCGACCGGTCCCTCTCGACCCAATGCAAAAGCCGAAACCTCAGCCCAGCTAAGACTTGCGAGCTATTTTCTAGGCTCTTCCGGACCTCGTCGGGTGTCGCAATAGGCTTGTGTCTCGCCTGCCTTGGCATTGCCGTCACCGTGAACTCACTGGCTCGCTAATCTAGTGAGTTTACTTGCTAAACTCTACTTAGGGAGTTAATGATGTTTAATAGGTAATTAAATTTGCTTAAGTATGGTTTAGGTGGTTAGTTTATGTTAATTAGTGATTTAATTGCTTAATTAGGTTGTTAGATTAGACTAGTTAAGGGTTAATTAGGTTGCTTGATTTATGTAGATAAGTGCATTATTTTTCTAGGCAAAATTAGGTGGTTAAATTAGTGTTTTAGGCCTAGGTAGGTATTTATTGAATTAATTTGCATTTATTTAATTATTTTTGCAATTTATTTAATTATTTAATAATTTTCGAAAATTATATCGGGATAACCCGTAGCTGGAATTTGGTGCCGATTGCCGTGGTGTGATTAGTTTATGCAATTGAATGATAATTTGTGCAATTGAGTGGTGATTGTGATTTTAGTTAATTATTTAAAAATTGTGAAAGTTTGGTATTTAATTAGAAAATACCGGGTGTCGGGTTTCGACCCCAAAAATATTTTTAAATACTATATCAAATAGTGGGATTTTAAAAGGAAGGATATTAATTTTTAAGGTTCGATCGATCGTGTACCCACACACGATTATTTTCACCGGGTGTTTTTAATACGAAGAAAAATAGGCCAAGCGCATTATCTTAATTCGAGACATTGGAGTGCAATGTAAGGTGTCCTTAACCAGTGAATGATCGTGTGATGGTTATGAGAACTCGTCCCCGATGTGCGTCGGGTGGACGTTGCCCCTATATGGGATGCCCCTACACAACGGATGCTGGTCGCAATAGAGATTGAACCGATGCTCGTTCGAGATTGCTGTCTAGTGTAGACGTTGCCGTGCTCAATGGGGTGAGACGATGCCTGATTACGCCAGAAGACTGCCGAATGTCCAGTAGGCCATGCCTGTGGGGCTGTAATCAATTGGAACGTGTGAATGATTGAGATAAACACGCTTGATTATGGGAAAAAAATTGTGTGGCACGGAATGTGATGTGTCATAACGATTTGGCCTTATAATGGGAACCCCTGTGATTGATTGTGATATAAGTGAGGCGTTCCAATTGATGAGTGCATCTATTATATGAATTGAGTATATGAATTGTGCTGATGTGCAGAAAGGAATTGAGGCAAGGTGAGTCTTTTATGATGTGTGGTTAGACTAACTCTAGGCGTATTTCCTTCCTAATCGGGGTTTAGGGCGTGAACTCACTAAGACATCATCTCACCCCGTCGTGGGCTTGACTTTTTAGGTCTGCAGATGGAGGCTCCTCCAATACGTTTTGGACAGTCGAGGGGGTATACAGAGCAGAGTACCAATGTCCCTGTCTTCGGGAGTGTGTGGCTCCATGAGCTCAACGTGACCACTATCTTGGTCGATGAGGGCTGACCTCAGTTGGTACCTCATTGATTTAGAGCGTGGTTCCGTCATGGGCCTAATGGGGTCCAGGAAGGTCCCCTGTAGGGTTTTGACATCCCCGCCACTGCGGTCAACGCCGCGGCGGGTGAGGGGGTAGCTGATCCCCTTGATGGTGTCGTGGAAGACCCAGAACCCTCGGAGGTCTCGGAGGTCTCGGCTGAGGAGTCTTGTGCCTAGATGGCTTAGTGACTCTTCTTTTTGGAGTTAGGTTTTTGTTTATAGATTACTATTGTATATAAACTCAGTTTGTTTATAAAAGTGTTTTGTGAAATTTGTATCCTGCTTTTCTATCCCATATCTATGTTGTCTAGGGATTGTTTATATGCTTCCGCGTGTATAATAAAATGAATGGGTCGGCGACGCGTCCTGGGGTGTCGCAAATTTTATTGACCATCGAGGGATGTGCGTGCGCTCGAGGTTCGGGGCGTGACAGAGCAGCTGCTATGCATGTATAAAGCAATACTAGAAACTCATAATCCAAAGTCATGATATAATATATATATATCGAATTAAATATGTATTGTTTCATTTCAACAAATCTTTATATAAATAAAAAATATTCATTTAAATCCACCATCACAATTATGGGTGAGCATCGGTCCGGGGTCAACCCCGAACCGACCCCCGGACCGGCCCAACCCGCTGGTCCCGGGTCCCGGTTCCCTGTGGTGACCGGATCGTCCTTGGTCCTAGAATTCTTGGACCAAAGATGTGCGGGTCGGCCCTCGGTCCTTAGAGTTCGGGTCGGTCCAACCTGGACCAACCCCGATTATATATATAATATTATTTATAAATTTTTATATAGGGAAAACCTTAAAATAAATAGCGTCAACAATATTAAATAGCTCACTAGTGAGGAGTTCAAGTAATTTTACATTATTCTTTAATAACTTAGATTTTTAATGTTTTTTACAGTGTCAATAGTCATAATTTACGAAGGAGGAAAATGTTTTGTGAGGAGTCTTCATGGCGTCTAAAAAGGCATAAATAGCTCCTTATGGCATCCTCCTCTAGTATTCGTTCTCTTCTGTCTTATTTGTCATTTTAGTCTTCAATTTGCCAAAATTGAAAGAAACAATTTCTCTTCTCGCCACTTGACACTCGTCTTGCTCGCTTTGGGTCATTCATGTCGCTCGCCGCTCGATGCTCACTTGGCTTGTTGCTTCCGACTTGACATTTGATGCTCATTCCGTTTGACGCTCAACTTACTTGACCCTCACCACTTGCCTTTCTTAACTAACCTTGCTCATCATCGAATCCTTGGGTCGGTATGGTCCTCGGTTGCCCTTTCAAGGAGTATAAAAAATGAAATAAAAAATTATTGGTTGGTCCTTGGTTGACCTGGAAATCGGACCGAACCCATTAAGTCAATCCGGTCCTCAATTGCTTTTTTAAGGAGTACAAAAAATGAAATAAAAAATTATCGTTTGGTCCCGAGTTGACCTTGGAACCGGACCAAACCCATTCGGTCGGTCCGGTCCTTGGTCCCAAGCTTAATAGGGTCGGTCCTCGGTCCCAAAAATTGAGGACCGACACTGTGCGGATTGGTCCCAGGGTTAGGGGGTGGACCGGCCAAACCCGGACCATGCTCACCCCTAATCACAATACATAAATCAGCGGTCAAGTTTATTGATCAATCTAAAATCAAGTGTTAATGGCCTATCCATCAACCAATATATTGCTCAATATCCTACCATGGTCACGACACGAAGCCTAGTGACAAGACGATCAAGATTCTCTCCTTAACAAAGTTTCCACCTACAAAACAGGTGGCTCAACCTAGAAGGATATCCTAAATCCGTATGCATATCCTCAAACCTCTCACTAGGTTCACGGTTATATTGAGTATCAAACAACTATCTTCCAATACTAGAAATACAATCCACAATTAAATCTTATAAATCAAATAAATAACTTTTCGCAACATAGTCCATTCACCATTTTTCAACCATTTTTTAAATCATTCATAAACCAATTCACAAAGTAGTTAATATATTACTTCACAACACCTTGCATAACATGCTTTCTAAAGATTCATAAATATGAAGGAGTAGTAAACGCTTGATCTGGCTTTTTATACAAAAATAATGTCATTTCTTAACTCATACTATATACAATCTATATTGTTTTCGAAATATGAATTTACAAAATCAAAGAAGAGAGAGTACCATTCACCTCAAAATGCCTCCGATCAAACAACATAGTTATATGTGTTGACAACCTTGTAATCTTAATAATTAAACAATAATCGATATTAAAATTGACTAAAATATTACAACAACTATGAAATGGCCATACTAAACTTAAACGTTAACAAAATGACTTCTAGGCACTAATAAAACTCTTAACCAGAGCGGATATTCAAAGTTATTTGCAGCGTGAAACTTGAGTACAAAATTGAGTCACATCATAACTCTCTCCATTGAACTCCATTTTAAGTGAGCTTACAATCAAAAGAAAGATATTTTGAAGCATTGGTGTGACATCCTAAAATTCGACCCCGTTTCGAATATATGAAACGGTTGTTTTGTCGACGCACCTATTGTCATTTTACTTTGAGCTGGCCTCTCACGAGTTAACTAATCTATTAAGTGAAGCCGTTAAGGGATATAAATGCGACATACTAGAGAATTCTATCAGAAATCAACTACTCGACCATAATAATCAGCAATGGTCAACACGACATCGTTATAATCGAATTGCAATCGAATATAAGTCGATTCGATGGAAACACGTAATTGAATTGCGGGTGATTCCGTACGATTGCGAAATTCACATTGAACGGCAATAAACCAATTTTCTATCGATATTGTACTCGGGGCATGTAATTAAAACCTTGCGATTTTTATGATAACCGAGAGTCGTCTATGAGTCGAAGATGCACAAATGTGGATAAAAAATTATCGACCACGGGTTGAATGCGCTAAAATCCTTAAAAGTTACTCGGTAGGTTAGGTCGTACTAAAATCGCATTTGATCGATTTTAGCCATGAAATTGAATTCGGTTTCGGGATTCGGACGTTCAAGCATGTCACGATTCATTTTTAGGACGTCGTCTCATCTTTCGGCGAAATTTCGTTGAGTCCAAAATTTTGTGGAAAAAATCGATTTCGAACAAACAAGAAATTAAGGGAAATTCGGATGGGCCAATCAAAGGGTTTATTTAGCTGCCAAAATGAGTTATTTTGTGAGAATTGAAGGCTAATTTGTGATTGGAGGAGCCCTTGATTTGTGAGGATGAAGACTTTAGAGGTAATGGTCATGAGTGTTTGGGATATTTGCTAAGGCTTCGCATTGGCCATGGCCTTGACTTCCTTTCTCTCCCTCTTCCTCTCCAATTTCCCCATGTGTGCACTTCCCCTCTACTCAGCCGACCACCTTCTGCTTCTCCTCCTTCTTTATTTCACTTTCAAGTTCATCCTCCATTTTTCTTGTTGCTGCCGCATCATCTTCATCCACTACTAGCAGTCACATCACCGCAACACATGCCCAGCTAGCCACCACACCATCCACCTGTCTAGCTCGCCAGCTCTGCCCACTAGCTCGTGTCTAGCCCAGCCGCGTCCGCCTACAGTCGCTTCGTCCTCAGCCCATCGAACCACCAGCAACCATTACCCTCCACAACCGCCGTACCACGGAATAGCCACCACCTCACTGCCAACAGCACCACCAGCCACCTGCCTTGCATTCAACACCACCACAGCTGAGACAGATCAGTAGCCCACAGATGCATAACCAGCCCAAGCCGTGAGCCCTCTTTGCTGTTTCAACCGCCGTTTGAGCTCCGTTGGAGACGCGGTAGTCTCAGGTTTTCACCGCTGTCGCGTCGCCATCGCCTGAACTTGCCACAGTCCTAATCCGGTGAGTTAATTCTCTAATCCTTGATTAGGTTGTTAATTGCACTTAGGATTAGTGGTAAATCCTAGTTAGAGTAACTAGCTTATTTAGGTTGGTTAGTTTAGTTAGGTTAGTTTGGTTAGGTTAGTTTACTATAGTTAGATTAGTTAACCATGGTTAGGGTAATTAATCTTGGCTAGATTAATTAAGTTGGATTAATTTAATTAATTGTAATTAGCATAGTTAATGATGGATCAGCCGTTTTGTGAAATTTTACGCTCGTTCTTGTGGATGAAATTATATGTGACTTTAATAGCTTATATGTGCAATTGATTGCTTGGTGGTAGTGATTGACTATTATTGCGAAACTTCGATTTTATGGGTATTTAATTAGAAAAATACTACGTGTTGATTTTTGATGCCAAATTTTTATATACTATATAAAATTGTGGAATTTTAAAATGGAAACGTACTATGTTTAATGGTTCGATTTAAGTATGTGACCACGCACGATTATTTTATCGGGAATTTTTAATATGAAAAAAAAGGTGGCCAAGTTCATTATTTATAGGCGAGGTATTTGAACGCAAAGCACAGTGTTCTTGGCCAAGTATGTGCGCGTGTGGTTATTATCGGAAGCCGTCAACCGACGAGAGTTGGGGAGGTAATGCTAGATTAAGTTCGAATGCCCCACGTCAACGGATGCTGGTCGTGGTGGAGGCTGGGTTGATGCTCCTTTATGGAATGATGTCTAGGTGTCTAGTGCTAGACGTTGCTGTGCCCGACGGAGCGGGACGATGCCTAGTTACGCCGGATGACCGCCGACTTTTGAGCTGGCCATGGCCGATGTGTCGTAATAACTAGAACACGCATGAAAGGCTGTGATAGTTGCACCTAATTATGGGACAAAATTTTGTGGCACGGTATGGGACGTGTCATAACGGTTTGGCCTTATAATTGGGACCCGTGTGATTGAAATGATGTGTTCTGATTATAAAACTGTGCTTGATGCATTGATAATAGCATATGTGATGAGTTAACGTGCAGGTACGTGCCGAGGCGAGGTGAGTTTTGTATAATGTGTGCTTAGGACCGCCTTTGAGGTGAATTGGCGTTCTAATCGGGGTTTAGGGTTTTGACTCATTGAGATTTATCTTAGCCCGTCGTGGTTAACCCATTTTTCAGGTCCCTAGTATGGAGGTACGTCCTGTCCATTTTGGGTTTCCGCGAGAGATGGACTATGAGCCCTCTTATTTCCCTATTCCCGGGACCACCCAGACCCGCGAGTTGGTTGTGACCACGATTTGGGTCGATGAGGGCCTCCTTCACTGGGTGCCTCATTGCTTTAAAGCATGGTTCATTAACAAACGTAATGGGGCTCGGGAGGGTCCCCTGCAAGGTTTTGACGGACCTCCCGTCGGAACCAAGGATGGGGAGGTAGCTCATCCCATGGACATTGACATCCCAGATGGTGTCGAATCCGGAGCCCGAGGTAGACGGGTCCGGAGTGAAGGTTGTCTGGTAGTTTCTTTTTGGGATAGACTTATGTATATAAACTTGTAGGACTAACTTGGTATATTTATAAAGAATGGTTTGTGAAAAAGCATTAGAAGGTTTTTACTATCCCTGTGTTTGATGATTGGCCGGGTGTTTATTTAATTCGCTTGCGCATGTGCTTAATTGAAAGATAAAAATAAAGGATCGGCGACGCGTCTTAGGACGTCGCATTTTTAATCGACCACCGAGGGATGTGTGCGTGCCCGGGGTTCGGGGCGTGACATCCCCGCTTGAGTTGGTATTAGAGTCTAGTCAGTGTCTAGAGTGATAAGGTGTGATGGGTTTTGGGATAGTTAGAAGGAAAGACATTTTCCTTACGCTGATGCTTGTGATTGATTGATTGTTTTGTGCAAGTCGATAAGGTTTCTAATTCTGTGTTGAAATTGGAATGCAGGTTTCTATAAAAGATCCTGAAGGATGAGCGATCTTGAGCAAATGACTCTTCAGAAGAGGGTCGTTTCAGCTGTTACTCAGGGTAGGATGTCGACTAGGGTCCATACCCGAGGTAGAGCTCTGGCTTAGGCCAGAGCAAGGGGAAGAGTATCACCACAGGCTGGTACTGAGGGAGTAGCGCCCGACAATCCTAGGATAGATGGGATCGTATAGGCGCTTGAAACTCTTGGGAATATGATGGGTCACCAGGCTCAAAATCAAGCTACTTCTGTCGTTAATGCCGTTGCTGCTGTTACCGCCGCACTTGCTGAAGTCCCACCTGGAAACGGGAATGGTGAGCAGTCGATGCACAAGTTGGTAGAACAGTTCTTGAAGCTGAATCCGCTGAGATTGTCGGGAGCAGGCGTTCCCGAGGCTACAACCCTCTGGATCCGAGAGTTAGAAAAGGTCTTCGCACTGCTAAGGTGCTTTGAGGAAGACAAGGTAGTCCTAGTGGTCTACTAGTTACAAGGGAATGCAAGCACTTGGTAGGAAGACACCAGAGGAAGAGTATTTCCCGAGGGTATTGTTCCGGTATGGAATGCCTTCGTGGAAGTCTTCTATAGGAAGTACTTTTCTAACCACGCTAGAGAGTAGAAGGTGGTAGAATTCCAGCGTCTTTGTCAGGGTGTAATGTCAGTGGATCAGTACGAAGCGAAGTTTGCAAAGCTATCTAAGTATGCACCAAGGCTGATTGAAGATCTAGTAGATAGAGCGAGGAGATTCAGAGACGGCCTGAGACTAGAGCTTAAGGATCCACTGGTGCCGTTGAACCTCAAGGATTACAACGATCTGTACGAGAGGGCCCAGCTGATCGAGAGGAACTTGAATGAATGAGCTGCCGCATTTGGGTCGCGGTTCGGGTCCAATAGAGACAACAATTGGTTCGGGAAGAAGTCGATGACAGGAGGAAGATATTCCATTCCGCCCAACTGGAAAGATGGGATTGGAAAGCCAGCACCTAACTCGAGCGGTGTGTGCCGTTTTTGTGGAAGAAGGCATGGATCAGCCCCTTGTTTTATTAGGACGGGAGCTTGTTTAGGATGTGGCCAGCATGGCCACCAGATTAAGGACTGTCTGTGCAGGCCTATGGGATCACAGGCGCCACTACCACAGTTGGGACAGAACAGAAGAAGTGCGTCGCAGAACGCGCCGCAGGGTGTTTTGAACAGGCCTCCGATGTAGGGAATGGTGTATGTTATCATCCAAAGGG
The DNA here is from genome assembly GCA_014182565.1 of Eucalyptus marginata. NCBI lineage: Eukaryota > Viridiplantae > Streptophyta > Magnoliopsida > Myrtales > Myrtaceae > Eucalyptus > Eucalyptus marginata. The sequence goes on along the minus strand of CM024589.1, from coordinate 46,106,963 downwards.
AGGCGGAGGACTCACAGGACGTGGTTATAGGTACGGTCTCGCTGAACGACCATGCTACTTATGCTTTATTTGATCATGGAGCTATGCATTCATTTATTGCTAAGCAATTTGTTAAGTTGGTAGGAGTGAGTCTGGAACCGTTGGGGACCGTCATTAGTATATCCACCCTGTTAAAGGATAAAGTGTTGTCTGCGATAGGGTGTCCTAGTTGCAAGTTAGTGATTGGTGAGCGAGAGGAAAGGATAGATTTGATTGTGCTGGCTATGTTGGACTTTGATGTAATTATTGGCATGGACTGGCTCACTAAGCAACGAGCTACCATAGACTGTTATCGTAAATTGATTCAGTTTAACCTGTCAGTGGGTGAAAGTTTCGATTTTATTAGAAGTCAAGGAGGACCCTTGGTTACCTTAATCTCGTTGCTTGAGGCAACCCGTTTGTTAGATGTGGGTTGCTAAAGTTATTTGGCAACTGTAGTGGATACGATAGTTGAGGAGCCGAAGATGGAGAACATCGCCGTAGTGCAGGAGTTTTCTGATGTGCTTCCTGAAGAATTGCTTGGTTTGGCTCCAGAAAGGGAGATCGAGTTCGTGATTGAGTTGGCCCTTGGGACGGAACCAATTTCAGTGACTTCCTGAAATTTGACCCGTCTTGATTACATGAAATAGGCTTTCGTCGATGCACCTATGGTCTTTTTTCTCTGAGTTGATTAATCATGAGTTAACTAACTATTAGGTGAAGCCGTTAAGGGATATAAACGCAGTAGACTTGAGAATTCGATTAGAAATCGACTGCTCGACCGTGATAATCGGCAAGGGTCAATACGGCATTGTTATAATCGATTAGTGATCGGATATATGTCAATTTGATGGAATGACGTAATTAAATTGTGGGTGATTCCACATGATTGCAAAATTCGCGTCGAATGACACTAACCCAATTTTCTGTTGATTCTGTACTCGGTTCCCATAATTGAAACCTTGAGATTTTTATGACAACCGAGAATTGCTGATGAGTCAGAGATGCACAAATGTGGATCGAAATTATCGACCACGGGTTAAACACGCTAAAATCCCTAAAAGCTACTAGGTTGGTTGCGTCGTGCTAAAATTGCGTCTGGTCGATTTTAACCACGAAATTGAACTCGGATTTGGGAATTGAACGTTCGAGTGTGTCGCGATTTATTTTTAAGACACCGTCTCATCTTTTGGGAAATTTCCGTGGAGCTTGAAATTTTTACGGAAAATCAAATTCGGCAAATTTAAATGGTGGAAATTCGGATGGCCACTTTTATGTGGATTTTTTACCTTCAAAATGGATGGATTTGTGGAGAATAAAAGGGGAAATTTGTATGGCAGCTTCAAGGGGATAAATTGACCACCAAAATGAATTGATTTGTTGAGGAATTGAGAAGAAATTGGTGCAAATTCATATGGGCAACAGGGGAGCCATTTTTGGCTACCATTTGGGTTGGTTTGGTGAGGAAATTGGTGGAAAATAGCCATTGGAGGGCCTAAGGACTTTTGTGGCTGAAGATTTTGAAGGCCATGGCACTGAAGTGGCCGGAGATTTCTCTTGGCTGTCCATTGGTTGCTTGCAAGACTTCCTTGGCCCTTTATCCCCCTTCTCATGCTCATCTTTTCCCCCTTAGCTAAAACCATCTACTTCTTCTTCATTCAATTTCCTTGCTGCAACTTAAAGCCAAGCTAGCCCAACTAGCCACTGTCCCTTGGCCGCTCGACCACCCTCTCATGCCAGCCCCTCCTCATGTCGTCCCCGAGTCGACCAGCCCACGTCGTAACCCCCATGCCATACAACTCGAGCTTGTCCAGGCCGCCTCATGTCGCCCGCTTGAGCCGTGTCTAACCCGGCGTCTTGCTGGTCCACCATTAGCCCCAGCTTGTCCGAATGTTTGTCCTGGTCGCCGCCTACCCTCGTCCACCACCCCAGCCAAACCGCTCAACCATCGACAGCCCTTCGACCAACTCAAGTAGAACCGGCTTCCAGCAGCAAGCCGTGAGGCTTGTTGCCCATTTTTCAGCCTCTTTCGGTCCTCAGTTGGAGTCACCGTAGGCACGGGATCTCACTGTCGTCGCTGTGGACGTGTTATCTTGCTAATCTGGTGAGTTAACTCCCTAATCCTTTATTAGGTTGTTAATTGTGCTTAGGGGGTTAAATTATTGTTAATTAGCTTGATTAGATTAGTGTTAAGTTAGATTAGCCTTAAGTTGGATTAGTGTTAATTTAATTGGTTAGATTGGCACTAATGAGGATGATTTAGTCTAATTTAGTGGATTTCCCTTAGATCTGGTTACTGGACCCTCGCCGTTTGCCCTTTTTGTGGGGAAATATGTGCTATGATTTTGAGGTTGCTTCCTTCTTGAAAAATGTTCTAGACATCTTCAGCTATGACATATATTGTACTCAGAATTTTATGGATTTAAAAGAATAAGATTTCAACCTTGACATTTGCAAAACAGAATCTCGGTTGGTGTTGGAACTTGTGACCTTTCGGTGTTCAAAGAATTTTTATCAACTCTTAGGGTTCGATTTTTGAAAGAGTTTCTTCATGAAAGTTGTTTGTCACATCTTGTAGTTTAACGTACTCAAATTTCAGATCAAACTGACAAGTTTTGTACCTTGAACCAAACTAATTTTGGAAAACAGAATTTCTATACACGAACACAGTTTTTGTAATGGTTTGAGAAATTTACTACTTTTAATCTAGAAATATATTTATCAAGGTGTCTGTATAAAAAGTATTTCTTTAAGTGTCCTTTATAAGATATTCAAATTTGAGAATTTTCTAAACTCGTTTGGTTATGTTTCTAGAATTAATTCTGTAGACACGCGAGTGGCCCAGTTTCTGCCAATTAGAACCGGTTGTGGTTTTGTAGTTGTTCTCGGTGTTTTGCTTGCTAGAAATTGTATGTGTTGTGATGTGGTTGACTTGTGGGGCATGCTGAGAACTTATGCGTGACATGATGAGATTGATTGCTTAATTATGCAATTGGGTGCTTGATTGCCGTTGTGAATTATTATTGCAAAAATTGAATTTATGGTATTTAATTAGAAAAATACCGAGTGTCGGGTTTTGATGCCAAAAATATTTTATGTACTATATAAAATCGTGGAATTTTGAAAAGAGAGTGTATCACGTTTTATGGTTCGATTTGACTGTGTGACCACGCACAATTATTTTACCGGGTATTTTTAATAAAAAGAAAATTGGCCAAGTCCATTATTTGAAATGGAAGTATTTGAGTGCAAAGCATGATGTTCTTGGCTGAGCATGGATGTGTGTGTGGTCATTATCGGAACCTGTCCTTATGCATTCACTCGGGACGATGCGTGATTAAGTTCAGATGCCCTTGACAACGGATGTAGGTCGCAGTGGAGGTTGGGCCAATGCTCCTTTATGGAATGCCCTTGACAACGGATGCTGGTCGCAGTGGAAGTTGGGCTGATGCTCCTTTATGGAATACCGTCTAGATGTAGACGTTGTCGTGCCTGACGGAGCGGGACGACGCCCAGTTATACCGGATGACCGCCGACTGATGAGTTGGCCGTGGCCATTGGGTCGTAATTAACTAGGACAAACTTGAGTGATTGAGATAGCTGCGCTTGATTATGGGACAAAATTATGTGGCATGGAATGGGACATGTCATAACGGTTTGGCCTTATAATCGGGACCCCTATAATTGTTTGAGGATGAATTGATGTGTTCCAATTAATGATTTACGCCTGTTGCTTTTATATATGATATATGAGATGTACTAATGTGCAAGGAGGTGCTATGGCGAGGTAAGTCCTATATGGTGCATTCTTAGCTACCTTTAGGTGAATTCTCATCCTAATCGGGGTTTAGGGTGTTGACTCACTAAGATTTATTCTCACCCCATCGCGGTTTAAATATTTTCAGGTCTCTGGTGTGAAGAACCCGGAGCCCGAGGCTGAAGGGTCCGGAGCGTAGGTGGCTTAGTAGTTTCTTTTTGGAGACAGACTCCTGTATATAAACCTGTAGGTTGAACCTGATGTTTTTATAAAGTGTGGCTTGTGTTAATTGGTTGTCCTACTTTTCCTATCCTATGCGTTCGATTGTTGTCTAGGGTTTATTAGTTCTATTCCGCATGTGCATAAAATGAATGGGTTGGCGACACGTCCTTGGAATGTCGCAATTCTATTGACCATCGAGGGATGTTTGCACGCTCGAGGTTCGGGGCGTGACAATTTTAAAGGCTCCTTACCATATGGCGTTGTCAGAGTTGAAGGAACTGAAGATGCAGATGCAGGAGTTGTTAGACAAAGGATTAATATGTCCTAGTGCATCACCTTGGGGAGCGCCAGTTCTGTTCGTAAGGAAGAAAGATGGTTCGTTGCGTCTTTGCATCAACTATTGGCAACACAACTAGGTGACGATAAAAAATAAGTATTCGTTACCAAGGATTGACGACTTGTTTGATCAGCTGCAGGGAGCGTCGATATTTTCCAAAATCGACCTAAGGATAGGTTACCATCAGCTGAGGATTAAGAAGGAAGACATACCGAAGACAGTTTTTCGTATGCGTTACGGCCATTATGAATTCACCGTAATGCCGTTTGGTTTTACCAACACCTCAGCTGCTTTCATGGATTTGATTAATCGAGTGTTCAAGGAGTATTTGGACTAGTTCGTGATTGTGTTTATTGATGACATCTTGGTGTACTCGAGAAGTCCAGAGGAGCACGGACTACATTTAAGGATAATGCTTAAAACCTGCGAGAACACGGATTGTACGTCAAGTTCAACAAGTGCAAGTTTTGGTTAACTCGTGTAGCTTTCCTAGGTCACGTGATTTCTGGTGAAGGGATTTTTGTGGACCTGACCAATATTGAAGCCGTGATAAACTGGCTAAGACCAACGACAGTGATAGAGATCAGAAGTTTCTTGGGATTGGTAGGCTATTATAGACGGTTCGTAGAAAGATTTTCTCCGATAGCCATGCCTCTGACTCGATTGCTGAAGAAGGAAAAGAAGTTGGAATGGACGGATAAGTGCGATCATAGTTTTCAAGAGCTTAAGCAAAAGCTGACTACCGCACCCGTACTAATGATTCCATCTGGTCCTGGAGGATATAAGATCTATAGTGATGCGTCGTTCAAAGGACTGGGTTGCGTTTTGATGCATCATGGTAGAGTTGTTGCGTACGCATCCCGTCAATTGAGATCTCATGAGTTGAATTACCTGATACATGACTTAGAACTTGCAGCGATCATCTTTGCTTTGAAGATTTGCAGACATTACTTATGCGGAGAAAAGTTTTAGATCTTTACGAACCACCAAAGCCTAAAATATTTATTCTCTTAGAAGGGATTGGATATGAGATAACGTCGTTAGATGGAACTTCTCAAGGACTACAACTGCGACATCCTTTATCATCCCGGAAAAGCCAACAAGGTTGTAGATGAGTTAAGTCGGAAGTCATCAATTGCGCAGATGATGGTTCATGAGTGGATCCTACTTGAAGGAGCTCGAGATTCGGATTTCAAATTTAAGGTAGGCCACTTTTCAAGTTTTATGGCCACCCTCACAATTGAACCGAAAGTGCAAATAAGGATTAAGACATTACAGTTGATAGATCCAGAGATCCAGAAAATTCTGCAGGAGGATGCGAAAAAGAGGAAGGCTAACTTTCAGGTTTCTGAGGACGGAACACTAACGTTTCGTGGGCGATTATGTGTACCTGACGATGTGGAGCTTAAGGAGGAGATTTTGTCAGAAGCCCGTCGTAGCAGTTACAACATTCATCCAGGCAGTACGAAGATGTATCAGAATATGCGTTAACACTATTGGTAGATCGGTATGAAGGTGGATATCGCCAGACATGTCACCAAGTGTCTGACGTGCCAGCAAGTGAAAGCATAGCATTGCAAGCTTGGAGGACTTTTACAATCTCTTGAGATTCCCAAGTGGAAGTGGGAACATGTCACAATGGACTTTGTGATGGGATTACCAAGGAGTCTACAAGGTAATGATTCCATATGGGCTGTAGTCGACATATTGACGAAGTCTGTTCATTTCATCGCCGTACAAAAGGACTTTGCATTAGACAGGTATGCTGAGTTGTACGTGTGTCAGATAATTCGTCTTCATGGAGTACTAGTTACAATCATGTCAGATCGAGACACAAAAGTTCACGGCAGCTTAATGGAAGAGCTTACAAACTGCCTTGGGAACTAAACGGTAATACAACATGGCCTATCATCTATAGACGGATGGCCAGTCAGAGATGACGATTCAAACCCTTGAGGACATGTTGCGAGCTTGCATGTTGGACTTTAAAGGAAGCTGGGAGGAACAGCTTCATCTAGTTGAGTTCGCCTACAACAATAGTTATCAATATAGTATCCATATGGCACCGTTTGAAGCATTGTATGGTTGAGCGTACAAAACTCCAGTTTGTTGGGACGAAGTCGGGGAGCGTAAGATTACGGGTCTTGAGTTAGTTCAGCAGTCAGTTGACGCCATCAAAGTCATTTGAGAAAGACTTAAGACCGCTTAGAGTCATCAGAAGAGCTATGTAGACAAACAGCGAAGACCATTGGAGTTTTAAGTTGGTGAACACGTCAAAGTGTCGCTGATGAGGGGTACTTCGTGCTTTGGCAAGAAAGGGAAGTTAAGTCCGAGGTACGTTGGTCCCTTTGAAATTCTGGAGCGAATTGGGACTTTGGCGTATCGCCTTGCATTACCGCCGAGACTTGTGCAAGTGCATGACGTCTTCCACGTGTTGATGTTGAGGAAGTATGAACCTGACCCAACCCACGTGCTGAATTTCAAAGAATTAGACGTGGATGAGAGAGTGTCATACGTGGAGAGACCGGTTCGGATAGTGGATCGAAAGAAACAAGTGCTGCGCAACAAGACGATTCCCTTAGTTAAAGTGGTATGGCAACACCATGGAACAGAAAGAGCACATGGGAAAGCGAAGAATCAATGAGACATCAATACCCCTACCTTTTTGTGGAAGAATAATGGTTTAAATTTCGAGGACAAAATTTTTATAAGAGGGGACGAGTTGTGAAATTCTAAAATTTGACCCCGTCTTGAATATATGAACCGGTTGTTTCATTGACGCGCCTATTGTCATTTTACTCTAAGCTGGCCCATCACGAGTTAACTAATCTATTAGGAGAAGCTGTTAAGGGATATAAACGTGACAAATTAAGAATTCGATCAGAAATTGACTGCTCGACCATAATAATCAGCAATGGTCAATACGACACCATTATAATCGAATTGCGATTGGATATAAGTCGATTCGACAGAAACATGTAATTGAATTGCGGGTGATTCCGCACGATTGCGATATTCCCGTTGAACGTCAATAAACCGATTTTCTATCGATATTGTACTCGGGACACGTAATTGAAACCTTGCGATTTTTATAACAACCGAGAGTAGTTTACAAGTCGAAGATGCACAAACGTGGATCGAAAATTATCTACCATGGGTCAAACGCACTAAAATCCCTAAAAGCTACCCGATAGGTTAGGTTGTACTAAAATCGCGTTCGGTCGATTTAACCACAAAATTGAATTCGGTTTCAGGATTCATACGTTCGAGCGTGTCACGATTCATTTATTGGACGTTGTCTCATCTTTCAGCGAAATTTCATTGAGTCCGAAATTTGACGGAAAAAATCGATTCTAACAAACAAGAAATTAAGGGAAATTCGGACGGGCTGATCAAAGGGTTTATTTGGCTGCCAAAATGAGTTATTTTGTGAGAATTGAAGGCTAATTTGTGATTGGAGGAGCCCTTGACTAGTGAGGATGAAGACTTTAGAGGCAATGGTCATGAGTGTTTGGGATATTTGCTAAGGCTTCCCATTGGCCATGGCCTTGACTTCCTTTCTCTCCCTCTTCCCTCTCCAATTTCCCCATGTGTGCACTCCCCCCTACTCAGCTGACCACCTTCTGCTACTCCTTCTTCTTCATTTCACTTTCAAGTTCATCCTCCATTTTTCTTGTTGCTGCCGCATCATCTTCATCCATTGCCAGCAGTCATGCCACCATAACACATGCTCGCTAGCTCTGCCCGCCTGTCCAGCTCGCCAGCTTTGCCCGCCAGCCTGTGTCCAGGCCAGCCGCGTCTGCCTACAGCCGCTTCGTCCTCAGCCACCAAACCACCAGCAACCGCCACCCTTCACAATTGTCGCCCCACCGAACAACCACCACCTCACCGCCAACATCATTGCCATCCACCTGTCTCGCGTCCAACACCACCACAGCCGACACAGACCAGCAGCCCACATAACCGAAACCAACCCAAGCCGTGAGCCCTCGTTACTATTTTAGCCGCTGTTTGAGCTCCGTTGGAGATGCGGTAGTCTCGTGTTTTCATCGTCGTCGCGTTGCCATCGCCATGAATCCGCCGCTGTCCTAATCCGGTGAGTTAACTCCCTAATCCTTGATTAGGCTATTAATTGCGCTTAGGGGGTTAGATTAGTGTTAATTAGGATTAGTAGTTAATCCTAGTTAGAGTAACTAGCTTAGTTAGGTTAGTTTACTATAGTTAGATTAGTTAACCATGGTTAGGTTAGTTAACCATGGTTAGATTAATTAAGTTGGATTAATTTAATTAATCGTAATTAGTGTAATTAATGACGGATTAGCCGTTTCGTGAAATTTTACGCTCGTTCTTGTGGATGAATTTATATGTGAATTTGATGGCTTATATGTGCAATTGATTGCTTGGTGGTAGTGATTGACTATTATTGCGAAACTCGATTTTATGGGAATTTAATTAGAAAAATACCAAGTGTCGATTTTTGACGCAAAATTTTTATATACTATATAAAATCGTGGAATTTTAAAATGGAAGCGTACTATGTTTAATGGTTTGATTTAAGTATGTGACCACGCACGATTATTTTACCGGGAATTTTTAATACGAAGAAAAAGTGACTAAGTTCATTATTTAAAGACGAGGTATTTGAATGCAAAGCACGGTGTTCTTGGCCAAGTATGTGCGTGTGTGGTCACTATTGGAATCCATCTCCCAACGAGAGTCGGGGAGGTGATGCTTGATTAATTTCGGATGCCCCACGTCAACGGATGTCGGTTGTGGTGGAGGCCGAGCTGATGCTCCTTTATGGAATGCCGTCTAGGCGTGTAGTGCTAAACGTTGCCATGCCCGACAGAGCGGGACAATACTTGGTTACGCCGAATGACCGCCGACTTTTGAGTTGGCCGTGGCCGATGGGTTGTAATAACTAGAACACGCCAGAATGGTTGTGATAGTTTCGCCTAATTATGGGACAAAATTGTATGGCATGGTATGTGATGTGTCATAATGGTTTGGCCTTATAATCGGGACCCATGTAATTGAAATGATGTGTTCCGATTATTAAACTACGCTTGCTACATTGATAATAGCATATGTGATGAGCTAACGTGCAGGTATGCACCATGGTGAGGTTAGTTTTGTATGATGTGTGCTTAGGACCACATTCGAGACAAATGTGCGTCCTAATCGGGGTTTAGGGTTTTGACTCACTGATATTTTTTCACCCCGTCGTGGTTAACCCTTTTTTCAGGTCCCTAGTATGGAGGTACGTCCCGTCCATTTGGGTTTCTGCGAGAGATGGACTACGAGCCCTCCTATTTCCCTATTCCCGAGACCACCTAGACCCGCGAGTTGGTTGTGACCACGATTTGGGTCGATGAAGGCCTCCCTCATTGGGTGCCTCATCGCTTTAAAGCGTGGTTCATTAATGAACGTAATGGGGCTCGAGAGGGTTCCCAGTTGGGTTTTGACAGACCTCCCGTCAGAACCGAGGATGGGGAGGTAGCTCATCCCATGGACATCGACATCCCAAATGGTGTTGTGGTGAATCTGGAGCCCGAGGCGGAAGGGTCCGGAGTGTAGGTTGTCTAGTAGTTTCTTTTTGGGATGGACTTATGTATATAAACTTGTAGAACTGACTTGGTATGTTTATAAAGTATGGTTTGTGAAAAAGCGTTAGCAGGTTTTTATTATCCCTGTGTTTGATGATTGGCTGGGTGTTTATTTAATTCGCTTCTGCATGTGCTTAATTGAAAGATAAAAAAGAAAGAGTTGGCGACGTGTCCTGGGACGTCGCATTTTTAATTGACTGCCAAGGGATGTACGCATGCCCGGGGATCGGGGTGTGACAATTGGAATATCCATAACTTGATCGACCTAAAATCAAGCTGAAAACCATCGAAATTTGGCCCTACTCTTGAGGCTTAAGAGTATGCTCCTAGATGCATATTGTGCTTTATTATTTGCATTCTTGCATTTGCATTGTTCGGTAGTTATTTGAGATTTGCTAAACTTGAAAGCCATTTTATTTAGTTCTTCAGCATTATTTTGAGAAATAAACGGAGTCTTTCGTTAAGCAAAAAAATAGTTGCAATTTATAAAATTGAATAAGAATTGATGTCACGAATTGAATAAGAATTAATAACACAAACTTAATTTGTAATTTCATCTAAAAATACTTGTATTTTCTCAAATAATGTTTGATAATTTCGTATGAAATTTATAACCTAAAAATATTATTAAATTAAGAGCCCAAAAACCACTGGTTGCGCATTGTTCATCATTCGTAGCCAACTTTTAACTCTGTTTTTTGGCAAACCGTAAGTCCAAATTAACTTCTGTTAAAATCCTACGATCCTACAACACCATAAACTATCTTTTTTATATATATTCACAGCTCATTGACTCCTTAATTGACCTTTATAGTTCAAAATTCATAAAACTCCAAATTTGTGCCCTCATCCCAAATGTTACTCCAATTAGATGAACGAAGGGTGGAGCAATTACCAAAAGTTGCAATACATAAGTTGAATAGGCTTGGTGAGACATCCATGGTGCAAAATCCTCATCTTCTCTTTCCCTTTCTTCCTCTTATTTCTTGTTTCCTTATTTTATTTTCTCTCTCTTATTCGTTTTTTCTCGAGTGGGTTCTCACCGCGCTCTCCTTTACCCTTTTTATTTCATTTTTTCTTTTTCTTTCTTTTTGGAACCCACGCATGTCGACCAAGCAAAATAAAAATGCAACTTTGTCACACAATCCAAGGAGTCATTGAGCAATATGAGGTGTCGTAAGAAGATATGATGCTGTCAAGCTGAAGTGACATCATGTATTAATAATCTCTCGGATAAATTACAACCAATAAATACTTTTCAAATGAGGAAAATTATCTAAAATGTTAGAAACCTATAGCACTTTTACCAATCCAATCTTAAATTTTTTAATGATGCAAATTGGGTCTTAAACATTTTCGTATTTTGCTAATTGAGTCTATTTGGACAATTTTTACCAGAAATCACTAATATAAACACTGGCCGTCCTACTTAATATGGCAGGCACTGAAGTGGACAATTTTTTTTCAATTTTTTTTGGATCTTTTTGAATTTTTCTTTTTTTCTCTCTCTCTCTCTGTTTTTTTCTTTTTTTTTTTTTTTTACAACTCTAACTGGCAAGGGCTGGATGACCTCACCTTGATCTTGGCGACAGCGCGGAGGCCCTCGCCTTTGGTTTACAAGGGCTGTGACCCCCCCCCCACCCAAGCTAGAGTTGTAAAAAAGAAATGAAAAGAAAAGAAACGAAAATGAATAAAAAAAAAATTAAAATAAGTTAATAAAAAAATCGAAAAATATTAAAATATAATTAAAAGTTGTCTACATTAAGGCCAACTATGTCACGCAGAATGATTGGCATCCATGTCAGTGAATTCTAACTAAATTGGCTAGATGCACTTGATAGGAAAAATATGAAAATGTTTAGAATTCAATTGACACAATTACAAAGTTTAGAATTGAATTGGTAAAAATTCAATAGATTTAAAACTTTTTGACAACTTTCCCTTTCAAATGTCCCAATAAAATAAACTTTCTATCGCAAGTCCAGTACTTAGAATCTCATTCTTGTTGTAGCAAGCTTAATTTAATGAGTCAGTCAATTGAAAAAACAAAAAAAATGGACCGACGCAAATAACATTTATTGAAGAGTAAAATTCACCACTTACGGGAGACGTACCAGTCGTGACGTCATTTATATCAATAAATGAAATATTTAGATCTGAAAATTAGATATGCTTGATGGGAAGACTATACTGCAGTCAAACTATAAATAACACTGCATATGGGAACACGGGAGTTCGAATTGGTCTTTTCTCACCTAACCCATAAAATATGTCGGTAAACTATAATGTATTGCGGCTATAGTCGGATGCACCACGAGAGTAAATGACCTGCCTAGTTTCTGTAATACACGGGATGGGAAGTCAACAAATTCAATTCATGAAACTTACCTGTATAAGAAAAAGGGTAAATATATGATAAGATGAAAGTGGTTAACTATTTGAAAATCATTCAACTGGTGGAACCAATTTGACTAAGTAGATAATTGGAGACAAATTCTCATTATTTTCTTGGCAGCTATAAACATTCTGTGTATCTTATATATCTGTTTAAATCAAACTACTGACATGGAGGTCACCTAAAATCACGCCTAAAATAACCTAGTCCAACACGAAATCTGTAAGAGCAAGCTGTTCTAGCTGCTCTTATCTTAACACAAGTAGTGTCAGACATGACTTTTTGTGAGTATCCTTCACTTCCAACATCCTATGAATTTGGATGTAATCCCAAGCAATGAAGCCATACCAATCCTAAATAATCTAAGGAATAATTAAATCATGATAATGTAATTTGATGATCTGAAAACCATGACAAACACAAAAAGTAATGTGTAGGGCACACTGATCTCCCATTTTCTAAGGCTACCGTGGGTACAGCTCAGTCATAGAAGCCTCATTTTTCGAGAACTGGTACGATTTGTAATCTTGCATGGATGGCATATCAGTTTCAACACCGCTGTGTATGTAGAATGCGGGTCTCGATGGCACTTGGAGAGTGACCGAGTGGTTGTTAAGCATGAGAAGGACCGAGGCCATTGTTGGCCGACTCATCATATTTTCTTGGACACATAGTAGACCAATGTGGATGCACCTCGCAATTTCAATACTTGAACCAGAAGTTATAGAGGGATCGATAATGTTTGATAATGATCCTTCCCTCCAATTCTTCCAGACCTGCAAACATTTGACAAACATTGAGTAGATTGATCTCTGGAATATTAGGTGAAATGAGAAGGTACATTCTGATACTCACATAGCTTATAAGGACTTCCGTGTCATCGCCCATGCGGAAAAGAGTGTTCCTTTGACCACTCACAATCTCCAAAACCAGCACTCCAAAACTGAACACATCTGACTTGATCGAGAAAGTTCCGTGCATTGCATACTCCGGCGCCACATATCCACTGTCCATCACAATAAGTCCACCTTATTAGCTGTATAGTTTGCTTTTCTCTTTTGATAAGCATTAGCTCTAGGAGATTGTGTCACTTACTAGGTCCCCACGATTCGATTTGTCTTGTCCCGAGTTTGATCCAACTCAAACAGCCTCGCCATACCAAAATCCGATATCTTTGGATTCATTTTTGAGTCTAACAAAACATTGCTGGCTTTGAGGTCCCGATGGATAATACGAAGTCGAGAGTCTTCATGTAGATAAAGCATCCCTCGGGCAATGCCCATTATTATCTTGCAACGCGTATCCCAGTTGAGATTCGCACGCTTCAGGGGATCTACGCATTTTCGTGGAATCACATTCTATAAGACGTCTATTAATCATTTTGTGAAGATAAGATTTCATGAATGACAACTTGAGAAACATACCAAATATGAACTGATCAAGACCCAAATTGGGCACAAACTCGTAAATGAGAAGCCGTTCAACCCCTTTCAGACAGAAACCTAGTAGCTTGACCAAGTTCCTATGTTGTAGCCTAGCTAGTAACATGAACTCATTCTTGAACTCAACATCCCCTTGGCTGGAACTCTGCGATAGCCGTTTCACCGCGATTTCTTGTCTATTGTAGAGCTGACCCTGAAATTTCAACAAATTAGATCTTTGTGAGTATCAGATTGAAGCATTTCTAGGAGTATCAGATTGATATCATCTTTGACTATTTGTTGCTTGAATTTTGAATACAATAGAGTAGAGGATGTGCTTTGTTAATTATTACCATGTAGACAACTCCGAAACCGCCTTGTCCAAGCTTCTTGGAATCAGAAAAGTTATCTGTTGCCTCTCTGATAATGCTGAAATCAAATTGCAGCGACTCAGCCGTGCTAATTTCATCCACAACTTCACCTAGAAAGACAAAAGCGCTGTCATTCAGAGATCATTATCTTTTCATAGTTTTCATAATGAAAGTTCCACAAACTTTTAGTAAATGTAAATCCTAAACCTTTTAACCTTTATAAATTTTTTGGCCTAATTGTCGAAAGCGACGCAGCTCTTGCTACTTTGCAGGTGCAAAAGCATAGTCATTAGTCAACTTAATTATTTTCATAATCTTTTTTAACCTCATGAACAGTCGTTGTTCCAATGCAAAAGGATAAACACTCGCCTTCAACACTTTCTCTGGGCTGCTTCTTCTTCCTTTTCACATTCAGGAGCAGGATGACAATGCTGATGACAAGTAGTGCAAAAATACTTGTGATGACCACAATGATCACAGTCCTCGTCGAATTGCTCTTTCCAATTGCAAGAGCAAAGGCACATTATGTTTATGATCATTGCTTGCTGCTTACCATGTGAAAGATACATCATGCGATTCTCTGATGACTCAGGGGAAAGTGTTTCGGATTTTTGGATTTTGTCATCCTACCAATTTTCATCTAATAAGATTCGGAATATAGCACATTATTCTCTAAAATTTTTAAGTTTTTGCGGATGCCTTTTTTACCTCAATTTCATTACTTTCATCAATTTCTTACGAAAATCAGAGTAAAGACGGTAAAATGGTTTACAGAAACAGAGTGGAGCAAGGAACATCCAATGCAAGTTTGCAAAATTTTTGCAGAGTTATTAGAAGCTCCGAATGTGCACATATGGGACCAATATACACATGCGGATCACGGCTATGGATTGTAACCCTGGCTTGGTTTAGATCTCTGTCTCTCTCTTAGATGACATGACTGTGATAGTTGACTAGTATCCATGTCGATGCATCAATGATTAAACATATATTGCCAAAAATATGGATCAACCCGTACCTTCTGCCAAAAAGCATTTAAAAATTAAATGAGCTACTGAGCATATATCAATAAAAAGAATCTTGTGGTTTAACAGACCATGTAGATTAAGCTTATATGAAGAATTTGATTGGGTTTTTCTCACGCGAAACCTGCATATTTTTATAGAAAAGAAAAGACTGAAACGCCGTGTACGTAACTCCTGAACAAGAGCCAATTACCTGGTGGTGGAGGCATTGCATCTCCCTCCTGCGATGGTGGTGGCGGAGGCAGCGGAAGTGGCCCACCGACTGGGGCGAACCCTTTGGACCCGTACAGGATCACGCAACTTGGCACCATGTACCGTCCTCCTGAGTACCTGAGACAGCAGCCCCTGATCTCCTGGACGCCTACAACCAAGCAGTCGCTGCATTGTTGCTCCGTCAAGTCTGGTGTGCAATGCACCAACGCATCGATCATGCCAGGCCCCGCTGATATGTTCCCTGATGCGTACTTTCTCAATGAGCCACCACGCGCCGCCTCAGCTGACAGACCGTCCAGGAGCTTCCTCCTTGCTGGGTCGTATGTGTCTGCGTTGGAGACATCGTCACCGGTGCCTGATATGTAGGCGGGTTGTGTCATGACTACACCAAAGAACGAGTTGTCCGAGTACCGAATGATGCAGTTCCCGGTGTAGAGGAGTGCCTCCTTTTGTAGGGGGCAGAGGCGGTGCATGTCGGAGGCCAAGATATCGAGGCAGGCGCGGCAGGTTTTGGCGTTTGAGTCACCGAGGCAGAGGCCAAAGACATAGAGGGTTTGGGAGGTGCCGGAGATGGCAGCAGAGGCATTGAAGAAGCCGTAGGAGAGGGACGAGGAGTTGGTGGTGGAGATGGAGGAGAGGAGGGTGGTGAGGGTGGTTTGGTAGGTGCTGTTGGCAGTGAAGTTGCCGGTCGAACCACAATAGGTCGCCGGGAATTGGGCGTTTATGGTGGAAGCAAACATGAGAAGAAGCAAGAGGAGGAGATTTGCAAGATCCATTTTTTTCTCTTTGGGTGTCTCGGGTGTCACTTTGATAGACCTGACATGAACGAAGGGTTTAATCTTAAGAAATTAAATATGTTTAAATATCCAATGAAAATTTATCACGTCATCAATACCTCAGCCAAAAATAAAAAATAAAAAATACATACACGCACACCACATCAAAGAAAGACCCGAGACACCCAAAAAAAAAAAAAAAAAAAAGAGAGAGAGAGAAGAAAAATGGATCCTCCAATTCTCCTCCCCTTGCTTCTTTCTCATGTTTACCAAATTGTTGCAGAGTGGTTGCAGAGTTGTCGTGTTTCTCATGGGGCAACGTGCGAGTTGTCGTGTTTCTCATGGGGCAACGTGCGAGTCTCGTATAAATATTGACTCCTTTTACTGCGAGTATAATAAGACGACCGGCGATTTCCAAGCAATGAGCAACTGGAGTCTCGACGTAGCATCGACTCTAATGGAAAAGCAAAGTCTCCGTTGTACGGAGTCTCGATCTTCTGCAATTATAATAAAAAAGCGTTGACGCCTTCCGCCGAGTCCGTGTATTGGCCGGCAATTGCCAAGCGATGTGGAATCTTTGCCAGTGAAACCATGACTAACAATATGATGTTTTTCAACAGATGATTAACTAGATGTCAAAGGAAATTTGTTCATCTCCTTGTGATTTTAGTTTCAAGTTTCATTTAGAGCACTCCAAGAATAAAATGCCGAATGCATCAATTGACATCGAGAGTGTATCCTAAAGATTACACAAGGAAGTGCATCACTTGAAATGTGCAAATGCTGATCCGAGCTGATCCAAACTTGCCCCACTAAACCAAAAAAAAAAGTTGAAAAATAATGTTGACATGACATTTTTCATATACTTTGTTCGGTCACGGGAAACTTCCACTCAAATCTCTTATTCCACAATTTAAAATTAGAGCCTAGTGTGCAGTGCAAGTGGAAATGGAAGAATTTGATATGGAACACCAAGGACAACACAAAGTCTCTTGAGCAATAGCTCAACATAAAGTATTTCAAAACGAGGAAGAAAGAACTTGCAAGCTGAATTATTGCTAATGAAGGAATGAACCGTACTTTGATCTCCTAAGCGGAAGATTGACCCCAAATTTCGATTCCCGATTGACTATTAGCCACGAATGATAAAAGTTTAGGGTTAAGGTACCGCTATATGTAATCTTTAAGATGCTGATTTGTTTTGCTTCTAAGATGATTTTTACATATATTTAATGGACGTCGTAGATCCTGTTAAATTATTTTTTGAGTTTGAGGTGTGTACACTAGTGCCAGCTTTTAATTCGAATCAAATCTGGATCATGGGGGCGGTAGAAGTGGTTTTCTTATCTGTGGGAGAAGGTTCTCTTGAACCAATTTAACCTTTTTTACTTTCTTTATATTGCGTGTAGCGGACGCATATATCTATATATATATATATATATATATATATATATGTCAGTACACATGGGGCTGTAAAAGTTAGATATAAAAGAAAGGACAAAAGTTATAAAAAAAAACTCTAAATTATGCCTATTGTGATACGGTTATCGACGTAGAGGATTGCCTCCTCTGGAGGGGGCGAGAGGTGGCGATGTCGAGGCCAAGACATTGAGGTAGGCGCGGCAGCTCACGGTGGTTAAGTCACGTGACAGAGGCCAAAGACATAGAGGGAGGGTTTGGGAGGCACCAAAGACGGCAGCAAAGGCATTGAAGAAGCCGTAGGAGAGGGACGAGGAGTTGGTGGTGGACATGGAGGAGAGAAGGGTGGTGAGAGTGGTTTTGTGGGTGCCGTTGGTGGTGAAGTTGCCAGTCGAACTATTGGATAAATTCTCTTCAGATATTTTGAAGTTGACAAAACATTTTTCTCGCCTAGTCTCGAAGACTTGCAAACTCTCTCGGCAAAGTCGAAGATCAAAGTCCGACGCTAACAAGACTCAAGTTTCAAAGTCTACTCTCATGGATAGTTTCCAGACCGACAAATTAAAAACTTCTATTCTGATTCTATCTAATATGATTTTTGCTTCAATGGCTATGGAATATCTTTCGACTGGAATCAGCACTACAAGATGTTATATTTGTATCCGAATTTATATAGATTCTCTAAAGATTCACAACTTATTTGGAAAGTTCTACTTATGGAAACCAAGATCCTGATTGTATGGGCGAGCAGAATTGATGGGCTATCTACACTTACCTTAAAGAGCTCGAGATCTCTCTAAATTGATTCTATCCAATGGGTTAATTGGAAGAACTTCTTTGGAAGGTGCCAACGGTAATGAAGGCATGAAGAAGTATATAAGAGAGACACTCAAGTTGTTTAAGTGTCTTTGGATAGAAGAATTCCAAAGTCGAATCTCGTTTGTTATTTTGTGATCTTATTCTTCGAGCATTATATGTAATCAAAAGAGATCATATTGTGGTGAGACCTTGAGGAAGTGTAGTAGAGCTTCTACACTTTGTGGACTCAAGAGCGTGAGACTGTAAACACTCTTTTTTATTCTTAGTGAAATCCAAATTTAAGGGCTGTCCGTGCGGGAGAGTGGACGTAGGCTTGGTCTAAGCCGAATCACTATAAATCTGGAGTCTTGATTCTCTATCCCTAATCCTTTTATCTTTCATGATTTTCATTTGCAGCGATTGTTGTTTTTAATGCATTAATCTCTTATTCGGATTATATTGTTAAAATCGCTTTAGTCACCTATTCACCCCCCTCTAGGTGCTAATTCTAGTCCTAACAATTGGTACGAGCTTGTGTACTCGTTTATAAGAAGTGTCTTTACTTCGAGTAAAAGATCTATGGCTAGTATGTTGCCTACGGGGTTGGTTGAAGGTCAAAGCAATACCGAGACCTCCATACTTTGATGGAAAAGACTACAAAGCATATGGAAAAACAAGATGAAAGCATTGCTAAGATCGAAAGATCCTTTGGAATGGGAAGTGGTAGATAAAGGAATCATTCCCGCCGCCGCATCGAATCGAGAAAGGAAAAGAAGTTGCCGATCCCATTCTAATGACTCAAGAAGAAATAACCAAGAGACAGACTCTTGACGCTAAAGCCATTTACTCCTTATATTGTGCTTTATCCCCTACCGAGTATACAGAATATCTTCTTGTGATACAAAGAAAAGAAGTCCGAGATAGGCTTCACATTACCTATGAGGGGACTGATCGAGTGAAAGAGACGAGGATCAATATTCTTTTGGGACAATATGAAGTCTTTAAGATGAGATCATGAGAATCAATAACTGACATGTTTAGTCACTTTACTGAAATTGTGAATGGTCTTGAATATCAGAGACATCCAATCTCAGGACATATGAAGGTCAACAAACTCCTACGAGGACTCTCTAAAGGCGGAATTACATAAAAACCTCAATAAGAGAGACACAGAGGATTGCTCCACTCTCTGTAGACGAACTGGTTGGGACTCTTCAATCTTATGAAGTAGAGCACACCAACGAAGAGGAAGATTCAAAAGGTAAGAAATCTATTGCCTTAAAGTTTAATGACTATTATGATGCTACAGACTCTGAAGAAGATCTAGATGATGAAGAACTGGCACTCATGATAAAGAGATTCAGAAAGTTGAACGCAGAAAAGGAAGGAAATTCAATTGGAAGAAACAAAGCTCACAAAGGTTTCAAAACAAATCAACGAGGAAGATGATTCTAACAAAGAAGTGACTTGCTTTGAATGCAAGAAAAAGGGACACATCAGACCAACTGTCCTTTGTTAAAGAAGAGAAAAGGAAAGACCGAGAAATACGGGAAGGCACTCAAAGCGAGAGACTGAGTGATACCGAATGTGAAGAAAGTGATGACGATTATGCCAATATCTATTTAATGGCAAAATCGATTCGAGACTCGGACCTTGATTCGGATACGCACTCGAGGACGGTGAACTTGAGGTTAGTAACCTAAAAATTCTTGTCAAGGTTTCTAAATATATTGATGAACTTTGTCTTAGTCTAAAAACTTCTCTTAAGAGGATCTCCGAATTAAAAAAGGAGAATTCTATATTAAAGCAACGGGAAAAACTTTGGAAAGAAAAGTTTGAAAAGTTGGAAAAGGACTTTGCTATTGAGAAAGAAAACTCAGACTCCATTTCAAAAGAAAATAATATTTTAAAAATGATATTACTAACATATCAAAAAGATTTTCAAATGGTTCTGAAAAGTTGGATAAGATTCTTTCGATACAAAGACCCTACTTTGATAAGTTAGGTCTTGGTATGACTTCTAAAACTATTCCACTGATTGATTTCCCAAAGGTGAAGGAAAGAATCAAATAGAGACCAGCCAGAATTGTTTATAAAAATCATTTCCAGAAAGCCTTTGTAAAACCTGTTGGCATAAATGCTTTGAAATGTTCCAAGTGTGAAAGCTCAGAACATTTTGAGAAAGAATGTCATTTGGTTTGGAGACCTGTTAAAAGGAATTGGGCAAAGACTGTTTATTGCTCTAACGCTTCTGGACCCAAGATGATATGGGTACCAAAGAAAGCTTGAATTCGTTTTAATTACAGGTTACTATCAAAAGGAATATTAAATGGTATCTTGATAGTGACTGCTCAAGACACATGACGGGAGACTCAAGTTGCTTCATAAAACTTGTCCAGATAGACGGAGGAAAAGTTTCTTTTGGTGGTAACAGCAAAGGAAGAATTACTGGTCGAGGAACAAGTAAAGATTGGAAGTTTGTCAATCAAGAATGTCTCCTTAGTTGAAGGATTAAATTACAACTTGCTTAGCATAAGCCGGTTGTGTGATACGGTTTCAAGATCAATTTCCAAGAAGAAACGTACTGGAATTAGTAAAGACTTTACTCAATCTTTTTTGCGGACGAAGACATGGAAATATCTATCTTACGGATGTGAATCATGAAAGATCACAAGTGCTTAATATCGTACAAGATGAAGCTAATCTATGGCACAGAAAGCAAGGCCATACCAATATGAAGCAAATCACCAAGATCTCTTCCAAGAAACTTGTTTAAGGATTGCCTATTCTCAATTACTCAAAGTCTGATCTATGCACACCATGCGTACTGGGTAAACATGTTAGAAACTCTTACAAACCAATAAGTAAAGTTTCCCCTAATCGTGTACTGCAGCTTCTGCATATGGATTTATTTGGACCTACCAGAACGCAAAGCATTGGTGGAAAAAGATACTATCTAGTAATAGTGGATGATTATTCACGATTTACTTGGGTCTACTTCCTTTCAAGTAAGTCTGAGACTTTCTCTCTCTTTTCAAAGTTTGCTAAGAAAGTGCAGAATGAGAAATGTCACACTATCTCAAGCATTCGTAGACCATGGAGGTGAGTTTGAAAATCAAGACTTTACTAAATTATGTGATGAATCTGGTTTTCAGCACAAATTCTCCTCTCCATACACACCAAAACAGAATGGGGTTGTGGAAAGGAAGAATAGATTTTTACAAGAAATGGCAAGAACTCTTTTAATTGGAAGTAATATTTCTTCAAAGTTTTGGGCTGAAGCTGTTTCAACTGCTTGCTATATTATAAACAGAGTGTTTTTAAGGCCAATTCTTGAGAAAACTCCTTATGAAATTTTTAAAGAAAAGAAACCAGTAGTTTCTTATTTTCAAGTATTTGGTTGTAAATGTTTCATTCTGAAGAATGCAAATGATCGTGTTGGTAAGTTTGAAGAAAAATCAGTTGAAGGATTCTTTCTTAGTTACTCAACTGCAAGCAAAACCTATAAAGTATTCAACAAGAAGACTCAGACTGTGGAAGAATCAATGAACGTCAAATTTCAAGACTCTCCACAAATTCAGCCAATTCAGACTGAAGAATCGGAATCTGTTCCAGACTCTGCTAGATCTACCTCCATTGAAGCGGTTAAAAATTCAGAATCAGTACAACAAATTACTGATGAAGAATCAACTGAAGAAAAAGATCAACAATCTATCAGACTGACTAGTAACTGGAAGCACAAGTCTAGTCATCCTGAAGAACTCATTATTGAAAACATTAATGAGGGAATTCGAACAAGATCCAAAAGGCGAGAAGAGTCTAGTGTCATTTGCACTTATTTCGAAATAGAACCCAAAAGTATTGAAGAAGCTTTAGCCGATGAAAGCTGGATTGAAGCAATGCAAGAAGAGCTCGACAATTCGGTATTAACAACGTATGGGAATTGACTCTTAAACCAAAAGGTAAATCATATTGGAGCTAAATGGGTTTTCGGGAACAAAGTCGATGAAAAAGGCAAAATAACAAGAAACAAAGCAAGACTCGTGGCTAAAGGATACACGCAAGAAGAAGGGATAGACTATGATGAGACTTATGCTCCAAAGCAAGGTTAGAAGCAATTAGATTACTACTTGCTTTTGCTTGTTATAAGAATTTCAGGTTATTTCAAATGGATGTCAAAAGCGCATTCTGAATGGATTTATTAAAGAAGAAGTCTATGTGGAATAACCTCATGAATTTGAAGACTCAAAGAAACCAGACTCAGTGTTCAGACAAAAGAAAGCCTTATATGGTTTAAAACAAGCTCCTCGAGCTTGGTATGAAAGGCTAGGTAATTTCTTAATTCAAAATGGCTTCTCTAAAGGAAAGGTAGACACTACTTTATTTATTAAAAAGGAATGCAAAAGTTTTCTACTTGTTCAGATTTATGTTGATGACATTATATTCAGATCATCTAATGAGACTTTGTGCAAGAAATTTTCTAAATCTATGCAGGATGAATTCGAGATGAGCATGATGGGTGAACTATCCTTTTTCCTTGGTCTACAAGTGAAACAACTAAAGGAAGGAATCTTCTTTCATCAAGAGAAATATGCAAAAGAACTTGTTAAAAAGTTCGGTGCGGAGAATTGCAAAAGACCGACATACCTATGTCAAGTTCCTTGAAGATAGACAAAGATGAAGCAGGGAAGAAAATCGACTACAAGTTATACAGGAGTATCATTGGTTCTCTCATTTATCTTACTTCATCTAGACCTGACATATTATTTAGCGTTTGCATATGTGCTAGGTTTCAATCAGATCCTAAGGAATCTCATTTAAGTGCTGCTAAACGTATCATTAAATATGTTGCTAGTACTGCTAAGATTGATCTATGGTATCCCAAAGAAGGAGACTTTACTCTTCTTGGTTATTCAGACGCAGATGTTGCAGGTTGTAGAGTTGAAAGAAAAAGCACATCAGGTACTTGTCAATTACTTGGAAACGGGACGGTATCTTGGTTTTCAAGAAAGCAAAGTACGTGGCTCTTTCAACGGGCGGAAGCGAATACGTAGCCCTTGGGAGTTGCTGTTCTCAAATACTATGGATAAAACAACAACTATGAGACTTTGGTATTGAAGACTCTTGCACGAGATCAAATGTGACAATACCCAGCGCAATCAATCTTACAAAGAATCCTATCCTACATTCAAGAGCAAAATATATTGAGATTCGACATCATTTTATAAGAGATCATGTTCAGAACAAAGAAGTCTTGATACAATTTATTGACCCAAAGAATCAACTAGCAGACATCTTCACAAAGCCACTTAAGAAAAGCTTATTTGAGTCTATTCGTTCGAGACTCAATATTTTATCTCTTGAAGACTTTGTTGAAGCTCGGACTCAGAATCTAAAGTCGACGGCGTATCAAACTCAAAAGTTGTAGACTTGGAATACCAATCGACACGATTGTAAGTTCATTTATTTACGTAAACTGTTATCTCGAAAAGGTAAGTTTGTCTGTTTATATATATATAATCGTGTTTATTAAGGCAGTTAATCTTAAAAATGGTGGTTATTGATTTGTTTAAGGCAGTTATTTTTTTAAAAGGAATTTCTTTTGCGACGCTTTAGTTACCACGATTCGATTACCTTTTATACTCCTTCTCCTTCTCCTTTTTACTTTACCCAGAAACCCTAGTTCAAAAGCTTTTCACTCTCTAGAATTTCTCTCCTCAATTTCTATTTCTCAAGTTTTTGACTTTCTTGCGACACAAGTGTGAAAGTTCCATCCAAGAAAGCGACAATGTCTTTCCAAAGGAAATCCTCAATAATAGCGAACAGGGGACCACAAGGCTTTGGTGAGGGGCCTACGCATTTTGATCTCATAGAAGAAAGTGACTTTCCAAGAGAACAGACGCACCAACAATCTCAACAGCGCACCTCCTCAACTAGATCTCATGTTCGTCATCCTCAACATGCAGAGGAAATTCTTGAAGATGTTGAACCTGTAAGATCCCTTAAGCTTGCATTTGTTTATAGGCTCTATTCTGCATTGAAAGAAGGAGGTTCTGCAATGACTTTCATTGATGAATTTTTGAAAGAAAAAGGTTATAAAAATGAGACACACTTTCTCACTATGATGGAGCGATCGGGCGTTGTTCCTGTTGGAACGGCGAAAAAGCCTTTGCGAACTTTCCCAGTGACCCTCGATTTGGTGCTGTAAATCAACCTGAGGGAAAGGATGATGATGAGAAAATGTTTGTCCATTTTAAACCTTGGATTGGTGTGGCTGCAAATCTTCGAGGAAAGAAGGATGAATTGTTTCGTTCAGAGGAATACGGGAAAGGGTATGAGAAACTGCTGAAGCGTGGGGTGATGAATCCACGAACGGTGGATTTTGATTTTCTGGATCTATTGAGCATCAATGAGAGAGAAGTTTGAGAAACTTCAACTTCATAAGTTCTCTTGCGAGTGTGAGGTGGCTCATTTCGAATTAACAGCATATTTTTATTCCAACCTCAGTTTTCTTGATGCCAATAGCTTTTCTTTCAGTCTGAGAGATAGAGAATATGTGGTTGACACGGACACTCTGGCGGATGTAATTGGTGTGGAAATATGAGCTTTCCAATCAATTTCTGTGTTTGTGAGTCATGCAACTCTGGAACTTGCGAGAGACAGAATTGGTGAAGGTCGTCTCTCCTACTCTAGGATGAATGCTACAAACACTTTGCTTCACAAGATAGTGATCAACCTGTCTTAGACCTAAATCAACTTCAAAGACGAGATGTGTCTATCTCGAAGCCAAATTGATGTATGCAATCAAGATCGGTCTTAACTTCTCTCTGCCACACACTATCATGTTTCACATGTACAGGTCTATGGCAAAGGACAAGGGAAAACTCCCATATGCTGCTCTCATCACTCGACTTTTCAGGCATTTGAACATTCAGCCTCCCCACATTCTCTCTGTGAAGACTATTGATCAAATGGTCATCGGACTGAGGATGATTACAAAGATGCGTTTGAAAGAACTTAGCAAGAAGCTGGAGCAGTTCAAGGAGAAAACCCCTGTTAAAACTAGACCGAGACTCTTCACGCCAAGAGGAAAGGAAAGGAACTGTGACTGGTCCTATCAAGAAGATGCGGGCAATCATCTTGGAGGATGAAGATGATGAGGATGGTGCGCCTATCTACGCCCTTGTTTCTCGGTATCTGCTCTTGTTTCAACCATTTAGGAACAACAATTTGCGAGAGGAAAGCGAGAAAGGAAACCAGGAAAAGGAATCCTTACGGGAAGAAGAAGAGGAAAAAGAAGAAGAGGAAGAAGAGAAAGAAAAAGAAGAAGAGGAAGAAGAAAAATAAGAAAAAGATGAAGAGGAAGAGCCAGCAAAGACAGACTCTCGGCATCAACCGGCGAGACTCACAAGCCAAAGCGAGATTCTCCGGCGAAGGAGGATCAACACATCTTGCCACTGAGGAAACTCCTCAGAAAGAAGAGTATTTCTCCCCTCCAGAAGACATTGAAACAGGGGGAGATGTCCAAAGAGAAAGTACTCCTCTTCTCTTGACGTTTACCAGTACAAGTAGATCACCGCCTGATGCAGAAGATGTTCATACTGCTCATTTTCGTGAGGGAGAAGCATCATCTCCAAACATTGATCTCCCTGCTGATATTCACACTGGCTTAACTCCACCATCAGACCGAGTTGACGCAAGCACACAAACTGACAATTCAAGAGATTTTGGAAGGTTGCTTGACATCATTTTGGAGCTTAAAGGCCAAATATATGCTATGGGGTGTGAATTTCAGACTCTTCAGAATGAGAATCATGCTATGTTCATCTCCTTGCATGATCGGCTTAAAGATGTTCAACGTCGAGGTTCGAGCCCCGCAAAAGGCCTTTGCTCTCGCTCAACTACGAGGAAGATTTGAGGAAGCTGGAAGAAATGTCAAGTCTATGGAGGACTTTCAACTTGTTCACATTCCTCGTGCTCCTTGATTTTCTTACTTTTTAATGCGACAAAAAGGGGAGAAGACTTTGCGTGCAGATTTTCACTCTATTCTCATTCCAAACCCAAAACCTTCATTTTAAAACATTTTTTTGTATTTAATAGTTTGTTATGTTTGTGATTGACATTTTGACTTTATCTTGAGTTTTTGAATGTTTGCTTACTACTGCATATTACTTTAAGCTGTTAAAATGAGATAAAAGATAGTAATGTCTGCACATGACTAATGAGGTTTCTGTGGATGCAGATCTCTGTACAGGATAAGTCTGTGTACAGGACATATGTGTACAGGACATCTTATACTATTCTTATTCTAATCCTTTATGAGATATCTTTGCTAGCTTAAAAGTTGTATTGCAGGGCAATAGTATTCAAAGTTAACAAAACATTTTTCTCAGTCTAGTCTGAAGACTTGCAGACTCTACTGGCAAAGTCTGAAGATCAAAGTCTGACGCTAACAAGACTCAAGTTTCAAAGTCTACTCTTATGGACAGTTTCCAGACCGACAAGTTAAAAACTTCTATTCTGATTCTATCTAATATGGTTTTTGCTTCAACGGCTATGGAATATCTTTCGACTGGAATCAACACTACAAGATCTTATATTTGTATCCGAATTTATATAGATTCTCTAAAGATTCACAACTTATTTGGAAAGTTCTACTTATGGAAACCAAGATCCCGATTGTATGGGCGAGCGGGATTGATGGGCTATCTACACTTACCTTAAAGAGCTCGAGATCTCTCTAAATTGATTATGTCCAACGGGTTGATTGGAAGAACTTCTTTGGAAGGTGCCAACGGTAATGAAGGCATGAAGAAGTATATAAGAGAGACACTCAAGTTGTTTAAGTGTGCTGGATAGAAGAATTCCAAAGTCTGAATCTCGTTTGTTATTTTGTGATCTTATTCTTCGAGCATTATATGTAATCAAAAGAGAGATCATATTGTGGTGAGACCTTGAGGAAGTGTAGTAGAGCTTCTACACTTGTGGACTCAAGAGCGTGAGACTGTAAACACTCTTTTTATTCTTAGTGAAATCCAGCCGAAGGGCTGTCCGTGCGGGAGAGTGGACGTAGGCTTGGTCTAAGCCGAACCACTATAAATCTGGAGTGTTGATTCTCTATCCCTAATCTTTTTATCTTTCATTACTTTCATTTGCAGCGATTGTTGTTTTTAATGCATTAATCTCTTATTCAGATTATATTGTTAAAATCGCTTTAGTCACCTATTCACCCCCCTCTAGGTGCTAATTCTAGTCCTAACACGAACCACAATAGGTCGTTGGGAATTGGGCGTTTATGGTGGAAGCAAACATGAGAAGAAGCAAGAGAAGGAGATTTGAAGGATCCTTTTTTTTTTTTTTTTTTTGATGTATCGGATCTCTCTTGATATAAGAATTACTCAACAAACTCGAGTCCCGGATAACATCAATACCGGGAGGATAGGGTGCAAAATATAATGTGGTGATTCATGTTATATAGGGGCGGTCACCATACCCAGTAGGCTAGACCCTATACATTATTAGTTCCAGTGCATATTATTTTATAACATATTTAAAAAATCTTCCGTGCTTTTCTGTTTAGATCGATGCCTAAGTTCAATGTTTAAAAGTTGTAAAGACCTTGAGTTCTAAATTTACATTGATATAAGCGTTTGGTCAAGATCACAAAAGGTTACATCTTGCAAAACCTGAAAGAATCAAAGGCTAGAGCCATCATCCATCTCACTAATTTTGGCCTAAAATATCTATTATTGGGTTGGGTGGATTTGAAAAGGGTAGCCATAATACCATTCGAAAGAGCATTTACCAAGTCATCAATACCTTAGAGAAAAAAAAAAACAAAACAAAAATGACATCAACACGGATTGCCAAAGTTTTGCACAGAGTAGTCTAAGAAGGCTACTGATTCACCCAGGTTTAGTCCTGAGACAATCCACCACGATATTCAGCAACCTTGTGTGCCTCATAAAGTTGCTCCAAACGAATAAACCGCATTCGAATATTAGAACCCCAGTTCACCACTTTCCTCTCTCGAGTTCCCCAACCAAACGAAATCGTCAGACGTTTCAAAGAGGCATAGGCCGACCTCGCATCCACACATCGACCGCCACAACACTCTCATCCGAGCCAAAAGCTTCCTCAGCTCCAATGTCGTATTCGAAATCCGAAACATACCTTTGATCATGGAAAAACGAGGAATTCAGGCGTTCTACAGTGCACGAGGGAAGCGCGCAGCACGCCGAATCATCGTTGATCATACTCTCAGGCCGAGAGGAGGTAAACAGAAAACCTACGATTCAAACTAATCCCAATCCCTTCCTCCGACAAGAGGCGCTCGCGAAAACAGAAAACAGTCAGCCCCAAACGCATTCCGAAAACATGTCGGCTCCTATCCTACCTAGCGCGAGTCCAATGATGACGTCAACACGGATTGCCAAAGTTTTGCACAGAGTTGTCGTGTTTCTCAATGGGCAAAGTCCAAGTCCTTTTTTTCTGAATCTGTCTTTTGCAAGTAAAAAGAAAAGCCAAGGAAACCGGCGGTTTCCAGGCAACGTGGGATTCGAGTCTCGAAGAACATTGACTCCGTTTACTCGGTAGAAATGCGAAGACAATGGCGATTTCCAACCAAAGTGGAACCTTTGCTAAAGGTGATGTTTTCTCAATAGATGATGGCAAGGAAATATACTCATCTTCTTGTGATTTTAGGTTCTAGTTTTATTGAGAGCACTTCAAAGGAAAAATCCTAAATGTGTCAATTTGATGTTGGAGAATATATCCTTTAGATCAAGCTAATCTGGGCTTCACCTAACCCCTATATAAAAAAAGTTGAAAAATAAAGTTGACTTAGCATTTTTTTTTTTAAAAGTTAAAAAAAGTTGAAAAATAAATTTCTTGTTCTGTAATTTTGTAAATAGAAGCCTCCTGTGTAGTGCTAGTGAGAATGGGTGAATCTTGTAATAGTTGGACTCTTTTCCCTTGGTGGTGGGGTCCACTTTGCTTTTAAAAATGAAACAAAAGAAGGTTTGAAATGTCAAAAAAAAAAAAGAGAAAAGAAAATAGAAAAGAGAAAAAGGGTGAATAGTGGTCGGTCACTTTTAAGAGCGTGAACCACTTCAGCGGAGAGGGAGAAAAGAAGAAAGGAAAGAAAGAAGAAGAAGAAAAGAAGAAGAAGAAGAAAAGAAAGGGGAAGAAAGGAAAGGGGTTTTAGCGCATGCATGTTGCGGATGTCTTGCCAAGTTGACTCGACTCCATAATGCAACGCCCGATGAGAGATTAAGCCCATCATTAGTCCAATCGAAGTAATTTACAGGTTTAGGGCTCAAATTTGGAATTTTGAGATAATTGAGCAGTGAAGTCCGATTTTTGAGTCGTTAAGCCATGTACTTTTATAGAAATGATACTTTAAGGTGTTGTGTAGTCGTCGGATTTTATGGATTGTGATTTGAACTTATGGTTTGCCCGAAACAAAATTTCGAAATTTCCTGCGTGCAGTGAACAGTGCGTGTCCAGCAACTTTGGGCTCTTATTTTGTTAGTTTTCGGTTTGATTTTGGGACGATCAAGTTGGGATTATTGTAGTATGTTAGAAGGGCTTTCTATTGATTATAAGTATGTTTAGAACGGGATTTGATAGAGAAAGTTATAGCATAACTAAGTTTTATGCTCAAGTGCCACATTACGAACAGCTTGAATAATCGTTTTGAGTATGCGATTTATTAGTGCATAGGAATCGTTTTGTTAACGTTTAGGCATAATATAGCCGTTTCGTGATTGACGTAGTGTGTTACTCAAATTTAATGTTGTTTCTCACTTATTTGATAGGATCGCGAGATCGAAGGATCAAATAACGTGTGTTATTTGATTTTGGAGCATCCCTGGGTGAGTAGTACTAATATCTTCTTTGGTTTTGTGAAACTAATGTACTAAGGTAAGAGTAATCAATATATACTTGTGGAGGGAAGTGAGGACCCATTTGTTGTATATAGATAGATATAGTGCTCGGTACTTTTGAGTTATTGTGGGATGATTCGACAAACCTCTCTTGATGGGTTATGCATGCTATTTTGGTACAATTGATTTATGTGATTATGTGATAACTATTGAAAGATGATATGTGTTGTGTTAAGGAAATCAAATGTGTTGTGAACGGGTAAAGGACTAAATGCTACACGACAACGAAACTTCATATAAGTCACCTCTAGGGCCTTGTAGTCAAGGGTTAAGTTCTACATGGCAACTTGAGTCACGTGGGAGCCACCTCTAGGGCCTTGCACTACCGACATGCATAGTGAAGGATTAAGTGCTTCACAATAACGTAATTTCGTGGGAACCACCTCTAGGGCCTTGTACTATTGCTATATGTGGTAAATGGATAAATGCTCTACGATAATATAATTTCGTGGGAGCCATCTCTAAGGCCTTAAGTTTAGGTATTGAGCGTGGAATGAACCATCAATATGATATAGGATGAGTCCGATTATTGAACTAAATTGGCGATGCCTGTTTTGTTATTATGGATGAACGAGAAATTTTGCTATTTGATATAGCTAGGTTGAGGTAACATATAATGCAATTTGTTCATGCAAGTTATTATATTTTTGTTTGGCAATAATGAGCCATGTTTTGAGTTTTAAATGTTTAATGTGAAATTTTAATATGCTTTTATGTTATGTACTACTCACTGAGCTGTGGTTGCTCATACTATTCATCTTCCATGTTTTCAGCTCCCGGGGTTAGCAACAAGTAGGACAAGAGTGCTATTGGGAAACTTATGGGAGTTTATTTTGGGGTATGGCTTAAGGAGTTGGTTATATAGTTGTTATAAGTTTGTTGAGTTGGTTGAGTTCTGACTGTACATATTCTTTTTAATGGACTATAGAAACTTTGATGTTGTAACCAACCTATTAGTTTATCTGATATGTATATATATTTGGAGATATACATTTTGTTATCCAGTAGTTGGTTATATTTGATGTCGTGTCCTTCATGAGGAAGGACGACCATATCATCACCCTTTTATTGTAGTTTCAGGGTGTGACATCTTTTGGTATAAGAGCCTAAGTTTTGATCTTTCTAGGTAGAGATATAGGATGTTGAGAGATTGTGTGATAGGTTTTAATGTGCTAACCTTTTAGATACTAAAGTGTAATTTTATTCTTGGGTCTAGCTGATCATGTGTACTGACTCAAAGATGCTTACTTCACTTTGTAAGAACAACAAAGGCAAGCGAGTTGTTACCCTTAATACTAGAGATGTGCCTCAAGCTTTTCGAGGGGCAGCTTTAAGGAGGAGACTAGAGGATCGATTTGATAGGAGTCTTGATTTGGATGAAGCTGGGGAAGAGCCCCAAGAGCCGGTTCCTCTGACCAAGTTCACGTAGGCAATGATTCACTAGTATCGTCAAGCGAAAGAATTAAGTGAAGGTGGAGCAGCTAGCTCATGCACCTTCGCCCAATTCAGAATGGCGGATCCACCTAAGTTTGATGGGAAGTTGGATCCTCTCAAGGCCGACGATTGGATTAGAAACATGGAGGGGATTTTCAGATATGAGAATGTTCGTGATGACCAAAAGGTCAACTTTGCCACTTGATGCTTAGAAGGTGAAGCTATTAGTTGGTCGGAAGGAACTAGACCGGCTCTCGGAGATAATGATGCAATCAGTTCATGGAAGGACTTCACTAAGGCTGTTAACACCAAATTCTTTCCAGAATCTTTCCAAGCGAAGATGAGAAGTGACTTTGTCAATATATCTCAAGGTAGCTTGGCAATTATGGAGTATGCGACCCACTTTAATCGTATTCGTACTATACTCATACCGTTTGAACTAACAACATACAAAGATGTTTTAAATCAAGCAATTAGGGTCAAGCAAGACATTTTGGAGCGTGGCACACAAGAAGCGCCTCAACACAAGAGATTTAAGCCTACCGATTACTAGGACAATCGTATTAGCAATAGTGGGAAGCGAAGTGATTTCAATCGGCTCGGTAGGTCTCGAAATCAAGGTGATCAAAGCCCTTGTGCTTCTCGTGGAAAACTTCATGGCGGTCGTTGTTATCGTAAATTAGGACTATATTTTCTTTGCGGAAAAATGGAACACATGGCACATGATTGCCCACGAAGAGAAATACTCCTACGAATAGTAGGATATGTTATATGTGTGGACAACCAGGACACATCACATGCAATTGTTCTATGCGAAGGAATGCTCCTTCCATTGGTAGGCCCTAAGGGAACCCACAAAAATAAAGTGCAAGTGGGAAAGTTTTTGCAATGATGAAGGAGGATGTGGAGGCATCTAATGCAGTTGTTGCACGTAATATTTCTATTACCTCACAACGTGCTTATGCGTTATTTGATTTTGGTGCTACGTATTCTTTCATTTCAACTAAATTTGCAAAGAAGCTTGATGTGTTACCTGATCCTTTTGAATGTGAATTGCGTGTTGATACTCCTACTAGTGATTCTTAGTTGCTCATTGTGACATCCTGAATACCCAGTTTTGTTTTCAATTGACTGAATCAGGCTTTTCATCGACGCGTCTATAGTTTTATTCTCTAAGCTGATCACTCACGAGATAACTAGTCTATCTGGGGAAGCCGTTAAGGGATTTTAACGCAATAGATTTGAGAATTCGACTAGAAGTCGACTACTCGACCGTGCTAGTCTGCAAGGATCATTATGGCATAGTTAAAAGTCGATCGGATATTAGAGATAGGTCGATTCGACTGAAATATGTGATTAAAGTGTGGGTGATTCCACCTAATTGTAAAATTCTCGTCAAACGACATTAGATCGATTTTTCTATCGTTTTGGTACCTTGTGTTCGTATTTGAAATCTCGAGATTTTCACGACAACCGAGAGTCGCCATTGTATCGAAGATGTACAATGTGGCTCGAAAATAATTGACCAAGGGTCAATTGCACTAAAAATTCCTAAAAGCTACTCGATAGACTAGGTCATGCTAAAATAGCGCCAGATTGAAATTAACCACGAATTTGAACCCGATTTCAGAAATTGAAAGTTCTGTAACATCACGATTCATTTTAGGAATGTTGACTCATCTTTCAAAGATTTTTTTGCAAACCGAGATTTTTGGCGAAATTTCAAAGTAGGGTCGCTTTTTACCGGAAAAATTAGAGGACCATTTTCGATTGCATTTTTGGGATTCAAGTGGGTTCAATTGGTGAGGAAAAATGGTAATTTGGTTGAGGATATCTTGGTTGAATTTATGGGGACCGAATTAGGCTCAATTGGAGAGGAATTAGGTTCAATTTGGGGGAAAATGTTACAAAATTCGTAGGCCAAGGGGTGTGCAACATTTTGGACCACTTGGGGATGGTTCTAGCAATTTGGCTAAGGAAGATAGCACAGCTGGTGGGGCCTTGCCATAAGTGTTTGAAGATAGAGAGGAAGACTGTGAGGCCATTGGGACCCCCCAAACCTTCAGCTCGCTTCTTCTTCTTCAAAGAGGTTGCTTTCTCCATTGTTGTCCCTTTTGAAAGGTCAAAGTTGTAGAGAAACCAACCAAGCCTCCCCCTTAGTTGTTGCACGCCTGCTTGAGCCGCCGAAGCTCCTCCGCCTACTACTCGAGCCTGTCGCTGCCGTTGAGCCCCACGCGCCCATCTCGCGCTTACGCCTCCGGCCTCGGCTGTCTCGCGAGCCCAGCTCATGTTCAAGCCTCCTCCACCATCGCCCTAGTTGCTGTCGTCCCTGTCCAGCAGCCGAAAGCCCTGCCTGCCTGCCTAGCCTCCTGCCTTGCCGTTTCCACCCCAAGCCGAGCCCTGTGCCACCTCTTTTGGCCCAAGGACAAAGCTGAAAGCCCTTAGCACAACCGTGAGCTGTTGGCCTCGTTTTAGGTCTCTTCTAGGCCTTGTTTAGTGTCGCCGCTAGGAGGTTTGTCCCTCGTCTCCGCGGCGACGTCGTCGTGGACTCACTGGATCGCTAAATTGGTGAGTTTACTTGCTAGACTCTGCTTAGGGAGTTAATGACGCTTAAGGGTTGATTAGTTTAGGCTAAGTATGGTTTGGGTGGTTAGTTAGAACATATTAGCGATTTAATTATTCGTTTGTGCATGTTAAGTGGTTAAAACGGCTTAATTAGGGACTAGATAAGTTGTACTATTTATCTAGATAGGTTCGGAAATTTTCCAAGCCTATTTCGATGTTTAATTAAGTGTTTCCACCCTAAGTTTCTATTTTAGTAATTAATTGCATTATTTAATTATTTTTGGTATTTATTTATTATTTTCCAAAAAGTATACCAGGATAGCCAATGACTGGAATTTCGTGCTAATTTCAATGGTGTGCTTGGTTTATTTAATTGAGTGCTAATTTCTGCAAATTGAGTGGAAATTATAATTTTGGGTATTTATTCCAAAATTGTGGAATTTTGGTATTTTGATTAGAAAATACCGAGCGTCAGTTTTCAACATCGAAAATGTGTTTTGTGGCACCCCCGAACGGCCCCCGATCTATTAGGGTCGCCACAGTTAGCTTACCTTTCTCTTGACCTAATAATATAATACTCTGATACTAAGAATTAAAATAGGTCTATAAATCCTGGGGGTTTATACCTTTCAGATCAGTCCTTGTGCAGTTTATATAGCGGAAGCACAATCAACCATTCTCCATCTTGAATTATAAAGCAATGCACACCTTCTAGACATTTTATAAGTTAAAACCGAACACTTTTATTTACATAAAGTTGATGGACATCTACAGTCGGTACATAAAAAACGCCAATATTTTCTACACTCGGCTACATATCAAAAGATAACCGACTTCCCTTTTTTCCCACATTCATATACATACGTCCATTAGTCAGTGTCGGCGGTCCAAAAATGCTTCATCTGCTGACCATCACTCTCGGTCACACCCAGTCCGGTCCGTCAGCTGGCGGTGGTGGTAACGGCCCCTGTGTACTCCTATCACGACGAACATACACCAACAAGAACTCCTAAATCACTGGGTCGGCGGGCGAACCGATGTCATACATGACTAGAACCCGCACTCGAATAAAGACTAACCCTCGTATCTTAGGATGATGGTACTCTGAACACTCACACTCAACATCAATCGAAATACCATAAAATATGCTGGGGGTGACTGGTAGCAGAGGCATATCTTCTAGTTGGAAATGTTAGTCCCCAAAAGGGGTGAGTACAACCACTCAGCAATAAAAGATCCATTAAATCATATCGTGTATAACCATCACTATCGATTTCCATCCAAAATAGATAAAACGTATGATCAAGACATGAATGAATATGCATCATACCTTTCAAAATGACGACAATGTAGATTTCAAAGCGATGAATGATTATGCAATTGTTTCAGTCACACAGGCCTGACTATGGAATCAAACTGATATGGCACGTCCCATTCCATACCATACAATTTAGTCCCATAACCAAATCACGCACCCACACTTAGTAGAGCCATCAATTTTATTATTCAAAAAGGTTGCACCCCCCCATAGGACCAATGTTTGCGTCCCTCCGGGCATTCGCACCCAATCCTGGCATCGCGAAAGCCTCCGGCATTCAGCTACAAGAGCCATCGGGCATCCAGAGCGTGTTCCGTTACACCTCCAAGCATCTCACACTCCACCTGGCATCACAAGGAACCTCCGGGCTCTCCATGAAAATGGTTACCCCGGCCTTCCGGATTTACGTACCGACTAGCATACAACCGGGCATCCCGTGTGGCACCCCTCGACGGCCCCCGATCCGTTAGGGTCGCCACAGTCACTTTCTCTTGGAGCATACTACTCTAAGACCAATATATATATATATTTTTTTTAACATAACTTATAATACCTGGGGGTTTTCATTTGTTTTCCTTACTGGTCCCTGCGCAAATAATATGGCGGAAGCATACTCCGACTACCCCTCATCAAAATATAAAGTGATGCTCGCCAAACTAAAACTTTTATAAATTAAGTCGAACACTTTTATTTATATAAGGGATGAACTATGACAGTTGGTACAACAAATCATTGAGGTCTTTTTGTGCTTGGCGATTACCCAAAAGAGGACCAACTTCCATCCTTGAATATCATCTGCATCAGTCCATCACCCATGTGTCGGCATCCAAAAAATGCATCTCCTGCTACCCTCGACTCTAGGTCATATCTAGTCTGGTCCATTGGCCGGTGGTGGCAGCAGCACCCTAAAAAAGCGGCCATCCATACGGATGAGAACTGATATGAACTCCTGGTGAATAGGCCCTGCAGAGAGGCCTACCTCAGAAGTCAGCAAAATCCTCACGCGCTCAAATACCAAACCGTGCACCCTAGGATGATGGTGCTCTGACATCTCCCACTGCAAGTCAACTAGGAGCCCATATAACGTACCAGGAGTCGGAGGCAGCAAAGGCATTTTCTTTCTAGTTTGAAATGTTAGTCCCCAAACGGGGTGAGTACAACCACTCAGCAGTAAAAGATCCATCAAACTACATAACGCAACAAATATGACAATCCAATTTCATGCGTGATGCACATATTGTTTATGTAGTGATGTATACATCTATATATATTAGTGCATGCTATTAAGGAATGAGATGCCTACACCACTTTCATGGAAACAATTCAATACCACGCCACAATGCATGCACACACATACATTCGATTAATCTGTCGATCCCTTTTTATCAATTCAAACAGTTTCATTTTCCCCAGGGACCAATGTTTACATCCCTCC
This sequence comes from Eucalyptus marginata, assembly GCA_014182565.1. NCBI lineage: Eukaryota > Viridiplantae > Streptophyta > Magnoliopsida > Myrtales > Myrtaceae > Eucalyptus > Eucalyptus marginata. The sequence continues at coordinate 46,069,905 of CM024589.1, read as the reverse complement.
GGGCTTTTGCACCCAACCTGACATCGCGAGACCCTCCGGCACAAACCTCTGGGCATCCAGAGCGTGTTCCGTCACACCCCTGGGCATCTCACACCCCACCTGGCATCACGAGGCATATCCAGGGCTCACCATGAAAATGGTTGCCCCTTCCTTCCGGATTTACGTACAATCCCTACAACTGGGCATCCTGAACCTCTCAGGGACCCTCCGGCACAAACCTCCGGGCATCCAACGGCGTCGACTCACTTGACCTGATGGGCATCGCGAAACTCCCAGGGCATCGTCGACTCAGCCGTCCGACGATAATAGTAACATATTTATATATATCTCAATACCGAAAATATTTTTGATGCAATGCCATCAAATGTCTTATGAATTTTTGTCAAAATCTCGATGTCACACGGTATGCCGAATGCCACAGCAACTATTATATGAATAATAGCTCAAAATATATTTGCTTTTGGGACAAATTGAGCAATTTCGGAATAAAACAGTCCAAAAATCAGAATGCACAGTTTTTGTAAAAAGTGTGAAATAGTCATTAAACAAGCTCAAAAAATCTAAATTTTTAATATGTCATAAACAAGATCGAGAAGTAGAAATTTCATGAAGGATGCGAAATCTAATTAATCACGTACAAAAAGTATTAAGTCGCACAACTTAGTCACAGAATTATTCTATTAACCAAAATTTTGCACTTTGGCAGAAAGTATCGTACATTGAAAGGAGCTTATACCACCATGTTGATTCTGAAAAATTTGATACAAGCATATATTCTTGTTTAAGCAATCCTTTAATGTTTTCACAAAGAAATCGGAATCAAAGACATACTAGATTTTCCAGTAAAGGTTCACCAAATTTCTAACCTATACATGATTTATACTGAGCAGATTTAGTAAAATCCTACATCTACACCGTGACCATCTTACTTCCAGTAATCCATCACCAATTGATTCTTTCAACTATAATTTAACATCACCGAAAATGCATGGGGAAGAATCAAGTCCTTCCTCAATTTGATAGTTCCATTCTACTTCAGATCATCCGAAACTCAGCATCCAACATCTAAAATCCCAATTTATTGCACTACATCAGACAATATCAGCACTGCATTATATAGATTAGTGAACTTTGACTTGCCTTAAGTCCTATGCGACCACAGCAAGCAAAACGGAGAACTCGGGGTCTCGGATGTGGCTTGGCGACGGCAAACTCGAGCGATGTCGACGACAGCAACGCGCACGCACAGCGGGCGTTGGCCTCCTTCTTTCCCACACCGTTCACCCCTTCACGAATTCTCTCTCTTTTTGTCTAATTTTTTGCTCGGTCTCTCCCCCCCCTCTCTCTCTCTCTCTCGACTAATCCGCCCGTTTTACTCCTCAATTAGTTGAATAATTAGTCAACTGCATGTAAGTCCTTCGGTGGCAACAAGAACCGAAGACAGCTGGGGGTGTACGTTTCTTCAGCTCTGTTTCTCCTCCATGCGCTGGCCACCGATCGGTATGTTCACGTGGCTGCTTCTGGGCTTCCTTCGGTCAACAGTCTTCAAGATTATCGACTCCATTAGTCGACAATTAAGGGGGGTTTCTTGGGTGATTTGGGCCATCGAATCTGTGGTTGTATGGCCCTAATTTTTGGCCCACTTTCTTCAGAAATTTAATCCTTAAACTTATATACATGCATAAGCATCAATTTGATTACTTGCATGGAGAGAGAGAACTCGACAATGCTGCATAATGATCGGTGGGGAAGATGTGAATACAAAGCCAAATTTCCCTCCTTCGGCCCACAAAATATCAGTGCATTAAAGTCCAAATCCCTTTCTTATTTCATGTATACTTTGATGATATAGTTGTGTTGAATCATCAGAAGAAAAGTATATGAATCGGCAAGGTACAGATAAAGTCGGTCTCACTTGATTTTTCGCGAACTTTCCTAGCAACCTATAGTCTACTCAACCATCGGACCATTACTAAACGAAATGCATTGGTCCAACGACGATATGAACTAATGTTCGTATATAACGCCAATGTCCTAATCCGACGATACTCTCATCACTTAACCTCAGACTGCCGCGCATCCAAGGGTCGTCCAAATTTTCGGATGCCACAATTCTCGCCTCCTTAGAGAATTTCATCCTCGAAATTGGGCACCACTCATGACTCTATAAATAAATGAGGGTACTTCTCCCTCATGTCTTTCTCACTTTCCCATGTGGCTTCCTCCACATCGTGGTGTCACCATAATATCTTAACCAAATTTTCTTGGTCCTAAGAACTTGCTCTTTTAGATCCAGTACTTGTACTGGCTCTTCAATGTACCTCATTTTCTCATCCACTTTGATGGCTTCATGATCAAGTATGTGTCTTGGGTCCGGCTGATATTTCCTCAACATCGACACATGGAACACATCATGCAAGTTTTCCAGCTTAGGAGGTAATGCTAGTCGATAGGCTATGTCCCCTATCCTTTCCAGTATCTCAAAATGTCCAACAAATCTAGGACTCAGCTTGCCTTTCATTCCAAATTATGATATTCCTTTCATCAGGGATACTTTAAGGAATACATGATATCCCACATTAAATTCCAAAGGTCTTCTGCGCCTATCTGTGTAGTCTTTTTGCCGACTCTAGGCTATTTTAAGTCTTTTATTGATAATTTCAACAGCCTCAGTAGTAATTTGTACCAATTCAAGTCCTGTCAATTTCCTCTCACCTACTTCATCCCAACAAATAGGAGTCCTACATCTTCTCCCATACAATGCTTCATAGGGAGCCATGCCTATACTTTTTTGAAAGCTATTATTGTAGGCGAATTCTACTAGATGCAACTTTTCATCCTAGTTTCTTCTAAAATCAATGACACAAGCCCTTAACATGTCCTCTAGTGTCTGGATCACTCTTTCTGTTTGTCCTTCCGTCTGTGGATGAAAAGCAGTACTAAACTGGAGTTTAGTCCCTAAGGCAATTTGAAGACTTTGCCAAAAATTCGAAGTAAATCTTGGGTCTCGATCAGATGTGATCGTTACAGGAACACCATGTAAGCGTACTACCTGGCTTACATATATTTTAACAAGTTTATCCATCGGGCAGCCCATGCGGACCGCTAGGAAATGGGTAGACTTAGTCAAGTGATTTACTATCACCCAAATAGAGTCGTGACCACTTGATGTCCTTGGTAATCCTTGTACAAAATCCACCGTCACATGTTCCCATTTCCACTCTATTATATTTAATGGTCTCAATAGTCCTGCAGGTTTGCGGTGTTTCGCTTTCACTTGCTGGCATGTTAAACACTGGGAGACGTGTTTGGCTATATCTGCCTTCATGCCATTCCACCAAAATTGTTGGCGTAAATTTCTGTATATCTTTGTACTACCCAGATGAATACTATGATTGCTCCTATGTGCTTCTGACAGGATTTCTCTTTTCACTTCTTCATTGTCGGGAACACGAAGTCATCCCTGGCATCTTACTACTCCATCCTCAGAGATTTGAAATTCTGGTCTTTTTCCTAAAGACACAGCATTTCTTACTTTCACAATTTCCGGGTCAAACTCTTGCAAAGTCTTAACTTTCTGAATAATTTTATGTTCAATCCTTAATGCAGTAAGCATACCGGTAAGGTGGTTTACCTTCAATTTAAACTCTGAGTTTGCTACAGACCTTAACAGATTCCATTATGTCATTCTTAGACTGGCCATATCCATAGCTGACTTACGACTAAGAGCATTTGCCACCTTATTCGCCTTTCCTGGATGGTATCGTATCTCACAATTATAATCATTCAACAATTCCATCCACCTCCTTTGTCTCATGTTCAATTCCTTTTGTGAAAACAAATACTTTAAGCTCTTATGATTTGTATAGATCTCAAACTTCTCTCCATACAAATAATGCCTCCATATTTTCAAAGCAAACATTATAGCTGCCAATTCTAAATCATGGGTTGGGTAATTTAATTCATGAGGTTTCAACTGCCTTCATGTGTAGGCTATGACCTTACCATGTTGCATCAGAACGCATCCCAATCCTTTATGAGACGCATCACTATACATCGTGAATCTATCAAATCCATATGGTATAGTTAGAATTGGAGCCGCGGTTAATTTCCTTTTAAGTTCCTGAAAGCTCCATTCCATTCAAACCTAACGTTTTTCCTAGTTAATTTCGTCAATGGGCCTGCAAGTCGCGAGAATCCTTCAATAAATCTCCTATAATAACCAGCCAGTCCTAAGAAACTCCGTATGTCAGTCAGCGTTGTCGGTCTCGACCAATTTATTGCCATCTCTACTTTCGCTGGGTCTACTCCAATTCCATCTCCCGACACCACGTGTCCCAAAAATATTACTTGCTTTAACCAAAATTCACACACTGAATTTGGCATACAGCTTATGGTCTCTTAGGGTTTGCAATACTATCCTCAGGTGTTGCTCATGCTCTTCAGGTCCTTTAGAATATATCAGGATATCATCAATGAAGACAATCACAAATTGATCCAAATAAGGCTTAAATATCCTATTCATTAAATCCATGAATGCCGTTGGTGCATTCGTCAATCCAAATGGCATAACTAGGAACTCGTAGTGTCCATAGCGAGTCTTAAATGCAATCTTAGGAATGTCTTCTTTCTTAATCCTTAGCTGATGGTATCTTGACCTCAAGTCAATTTTAGAAAAGACTAAACTTCCTTGTAGTTGATCAAATAGGTCATCGATTCTAGGCAAGGGATACTTATTCTTTATGGTTACCTGATTCATCAGTTTATAGTCAATACATAAATGCATTGACCCGTCCTTCTTTTTCACAAATAGGACTGGAGCACCCCAAGGAGAAGCACTTGGCCTAATAAACCCCTTATCAGGCAACTCTTGTAGTTGTACCTTCAATTCCTTCAATTCCATTAAGGCCATCCTATATGGGGCTTTCGATATTGGTCCTATTCCAGGCATTAACTCGATCTCAAACTCAATTTCTCGTTCTGATGGTAACCTAGGCAGTTCTTCAGGAAACACATCCTGAAATTCCCCGTCCACTCGAATTTCGTTGAGTTTAGCCTCTTCCTTAGTAAAATCCTTTACTACTGCCAGGTATCCTTGACATCCTTCGTCAAGTAATTTATGAGCTTCTACCACCAAGATAATGGCTATAGAGGGGTCTGTTCGACCTCAAAAAAATTCAAAACTAGACTGATCTAGAAACATGAATTGGATCACCTTCCTATAGCAATCCACTTTAGCCTGATATTTATGGAGCCAGTCCATACCTATGATTAGGTCAAAGTCATACATAGCCATCACAACTAGGTCTATTTCCATATCCCTTCCTCCTATTGTTATCTTACATTTTCCACACACCAGCATAGACAACACCATATTCTTTAAAGGCGTAGAAACACAAAGAGGCATCTTAAGAGATGCAGTTTCTATTTTACTCAACTATCTATATCTTTCAGACACAAATGAATGCGTAGCACCCGTATCAAACAAAGCATATGTGTTCTTGCCGTTTATAAAAATCATATCTGAGATAACGTTTTTGGAAGCTTTCACTTCTTCTTGGGTGACTGCATATACCCTTCCTTGCGCTGGTGGTCTCTGTGGATTCCTTTGTGGATATGGTCTAGCAGCACGTTGTTGCACTCGTTGCATCGACCTGACATTCGGCTACGACCCAACTTGTGGATAATCCTTCTTAAGGTGTCCTACCTGTCCACAACCATAACACTTCGGTCGTCCATTGCAAGGCCCTGGCCCATGTTACCCATCACACCTTCGACAATCATCACTCCGATAAGGTGCTTTTCCTAGATTCAGGCCATTCCTGGTTTTTCCAAAATTTCTAAAATTACCCTTTTTCTTAGATTCCCAAGTTTGACCTTGACCAGGATAGGGTCTCTTACCCCGTTGGATATCACTAAAGGTCAACTGTCTCTTAGACTCTGATTGCTCCCTTACTAATTTCTGCTCCACCAACTGTGCCCTTTCATAAATTTCATTATAATCTCTTATGTTCAAAGGCACCAGTTGCTTTATGATATCAATCCTCAAGCCCTTTAGGAATCTCTTAGCTTTTTCTTCTTGATCCTCAATCAGCCTGGGAGCATATCTAGACAGTTCAGAAAATTTCGCCTCATACTAGTCCATTGTCAGCTCCTTTTGTTCCAACTGAACAAATTCAGTAATTTTCTTATCCCTAGCACAGTCAGAGAAATGCTTTCTATTGAAAGCTGTAACAAACTCATCCCAATTTATGTCAGTACCCGGTGGAAAGATCGTGTCCCTTGAAACTCTCCACCAAAACTTTGTATTTCCCTCCAGCTGGTACTCTACCAAAGTTATCTTTTCGACATCATTGCAGTTCAACAACCGGAAAATTCGTTCGATTCCATCAATCCATTGCTCCACCTCCTCAGGACTTCCCATTCCACTAAACTTGGGTGGTTTCAGCTTCAGAAATTGCTCCACTAGTCCTTGAGGACGATGTTCCGCTCCAGGTTGTTGCTGTGCTTGTTTTTCCATCAAATTTCCTTTATTGGCCAATGCCTGTAGGATGTCTTCCATTCGGGGTTCAGCGCTTGCTGCAGAGGCTTCAGCCCTCGATGGATGAGAACTTCCAGTTCGTACCATGATTTTCCTGCATTTTCCAAGCATTTTACTTAGGAATATTTGAAGACTTAGTATCTCCGATCAAATAATTGAATTAAAAGGGTTACTAAAGCCATATAAGTAACATAAAGATGTTACTGGTACACAAAATTAACTCATACTAATTATCAGGGATCTACTAGTCAATACCCATCACCCGTTGTTGAAAGTTAGTCAACCATTCTTGGTTAGCATCCTAAGGTGTGCATCATCCTGATATTCCTCATTTCCATTTGAGGCTCCTTATCACTCCACATAAAAACTTTGCTCTGATACCAACCACTGTGGCACCCCTCGACGGCCCCCGATCCATTAGGGTCGCCACACTCACTTTCTCTTGGAGCATACTACTTTGAGACCAAAAAAAAAAATTTAACATAACTTATAATACCTGGGGGTTTTCATTTGTTTTTCTTACCGGTCCCTGCGCAAATAATATGGCAGAAGCATACTCCAACTACCCCTCATCAAAATATAAAGTGAAGCACACCAAACTAAAACTTTTATAAATTAAGCCGAACACTTTTATTTATATAAGGGATGAACTATGACATTTGGTACAACAAAACGCCGAGGTCTTTTTGTGCCTGGCGATTACCCAAAAGAGGACCAACTTCCATCTTTGAATATCATCTGCATCAGTCCATCACCCATGTGTCGGCGTCCAAAAAATGCATCTCCTACTACCCTCGACTCTAGGTCATATCCAGTCTGGTCCGTCGGCCGGTGGCGGCGGCAGCACCCTCAAAAAGCGGCCATCCATACGGACGAGAACTGATATGAACTCCTGGTGAATAGGCCCGGCAGAGAGGCCTACCTCAAAAGTCAGCAAAATCCTCATGCGCTTAAATACCAAACCGTGCACCCTAGGATGATGGTGCTCTGACATCTCCCACTGCAGGTTAACTAGGAGCCCATATAACGTACCAGGAGTCGAAGGCAGCAAAGGCATTTTCTTTCTAGTCTGAAATGTTAGTCCCCAAACGGGGTGAGTACAACCACTCAGCAGTAAAAGATCCATCAAACTACATAAAGCAACAAATATGACAATCCAATTTCATGCAAGATGCACATATTGTTTATGTAGTGATGTATACATCTATATATATATTAGTGCATGAAAGTATCGTACATTGCACTTTGGCAGAAAGTATCGTACATTGAAAGGAGCTTATACAACCATGTTGATTCTGAAAAATTTGATACAAGCATATATTCTTGTTTAAGCAATCCTTTAATGTTTTCACAAAGAAATCGGAATCAAAGACATACTAGATTTTCCCGTAAAGGTTCACCAAATTTCTAACCTATACATGATTTATACTGAGCAGATTTAGTAAAATCCTACATCTACACCATGACCATCTTACTTCCAGTAATCCATCACCAATTGATTCTTTCAACTATAATTTAACATCACCGAAAATGCATGGGGAAGAATCAAGTCCTTCCTCAATTTCATAGTTCCATTCTACTTCAGATCATCCGAAACTTAGCATCCAACATCTAAAATCCCAATCTATTGCACTACATCAGACAATATCAGCACTGCATTATATAGATTAGTGAACTTTCACTTGCCTTAAGTCCTATGCGACCACAGCAAGCAAAACGAAGAACTCGGGGTCTCGGATGCAGCTCGGTGACGGCGAACTCGAGCGTCGTCAACGACAGCAACACGCACGCACGGCGGGGGCTGGCCTCCTTCTTTCCCACACCGTTCACCCCTTCACGAATTCTCTCTCTTTCTGCCTAATTTTTTGCTCGGTCTCTCCCCCCCTCTCTCTCTCTCTCTCGACTAATCAGCCCGTTTTACTCCTCAATCAGTTGACTAATTAGTCAACTGCATGTAAGTCCTTCGGTGGCAACAAGAACCGAAGACAGCTGGGGGTGTATGTTTCTTCAGCTCTGTTTCTCCTCCATGCGCTGGCCACCGATCGGTAAGTTCACGTGGCTGCTTCTGGGCTTCCTTCGGTCAACAGTCTTCAAGATTATTGACTCCATTAGTCGACAATTAAGGGGGTTTCTTGGGTCATTTGGGCCAGTGAATCCGTGGTTGTATGGCCCTAATATTTGGCCCACTTTCTTCAGAAATTTAATCCTTAAACTTATATACATGCATAAGCATCACTTTGATTACTTGCATGGAGAGAGAGAACTCGACAATGCTGCATAATGATCGGTGGGGAAGATGTGAATACAAAGCCAAATTTCCCTCCTTCGGCCCACAAAATATCAGTGCATTAAAGCTCAAATCCCTTTCTTATGTCATGTATACTTTGATGATATAGTTGTGTTGAATCATCGGAACAAAAGTATATGAATCAGCAAGGTACAGATAAAGTCGGTCTCACTTGATTTTTCGTGAACTTTCCTAGCAACCTATAGTCTACTCAACCATCGGACCATTACTAAACGAAATGCATTGGTCCAATGACGATACGAACTAATGTTCGTATATAACGCCAATGTCCTAATCCGACGACACTCTCGTCACTTAATCTCGGATTGCCACGCATCCAAGGGTCGTCCAAATTTTCAGATGCCACATCCCAAAGCTCCCGGGGAAAAACCTCTAGGGAACTACGGACCCCAGGCATCCAAAGGACATCGACTCGCTCGAGCCTTCGAGCCTCCCGACTCCCTGGGCATCGTCGACTCAAAGGTCCGACGGCAACATTAACATTTTAATTTATTTCAATACCAAAACATTTTTCAGTGCAAAAACATTTGAAATTTCATGAATTTTTATTGAAAACCTCCGGTATTGAATGCCATGTCGAATGCCAAAAACCACAATGTCAAATGACAATTCATGTGTCATGTAAGACTGATATAGAAAACACAACTACTATTATATATTCTTGGGTCTAAACAGATTATTAACTAAAACGAGCAGTTTTGATCTCAGACACAAAAAGTATATCAATTCTTATTGAAATACTACGAACTTTTATTATGTTAAATTAGAGACATAGATTGACATTTCCCATGAAGAAACCTAAGTCTATATCTCACTGTATTAAGAGTAGTAATTGCTACAATCTTTACTACATTATGTGATAACGTCCGAATTTCGTATTTACAAGGAAAATCGTTTTACTAACCAAATGTTGTCCATTTATTCTCAAATTTTGATATGATATCCCTAAGGATATGTCCTACAAATTTCATTAACGATTCGAAGTTCAATTCTATCTAGATAATTAGAGAAAATTCATATAATCATCACCGTCAAGTTAAAAACTTCTATTCTGATTCTATCTAATATGGTTTTTACTCCAACGGCTATGGAATATCTTTCGACTAGATTCAGCACCACAAGATTTTATATTCGTATCCGAATTGATATAGATTCTCTAAGATTCGCAACTTATATTTGGAAACTTCTACTTATGGAAACAAAGATCCAGATTGTATGGGCGAGCAGGATTGATGGGCTATCTACACTTACCTCAAAGAGCTCGAGATCTCTCTAAATTGATTCTGTCCAACGGGTTGATTGGAAGAACTTCTTTGGAATGTGCCAACGATAATGAAGGCATGAAGAAGTATATAAGAGAGACACTCAAGTTGTTGAAGTGTGTCAGATAGAAGAATTTCAAAGTCAGAATCTCCTTGTTATTTTGTGATATTATTCTTCAAGCAATACATGTAATCAAAAGAGAGACCATAGTGTGGTGAGACCTTGAGGAAGTGTAGTAGAGTTTCTACACTGTGGATTCAAGGGTGTGAGATTGTAAACACTCCTTTTGATTCTTAGTGAAATCCAGCCAGAAGGGCTGTCCGTGCGGGAGAGTGGATGTAGGCTTAGTCTAAGCCGAACCACTATAAATCTGGAGTCTTGATTCTCTATCCCTAATCCTTTTATCTTTCATTACTTTCATTTGTAGCAATTGTTGTTTTTAATTCATTAATCTCTCATTCGGATTAAATTGTTAAAATCGCTTTAGTCACCTATTCACCCCCCTCTAGGTGCTAATTCTAGTCCTAACAGATGCAGGATGAAGCAGAAGTAATGGACACCCTAGGGCAACCAAGTAGAAAATTCGACTATCTGGTGAAGTATTCTGCTCCTCCCAGTTTCTACATTGATCCCCACAGCATTGTCCTAGATGGATGGGGTGGCATGGACGATCCGACACCCCCAGAGACAGGGAATCCCGATGATGCATTGGAATGAATCACAAACCTTTTCGATGACGTCTTCATAGGAACTGTTGACGAAGGACCTCCGGAGGAGATGGGCCCTAGCCCACAAGAGTAACTCATTTACTGCTTTCCCACATTCCCCTGCGCGGGAATTTTTATCGCTTTCTAGGGTTTGTTTTCAATTTCTTCTTTTTTACTTTCTTTTTAGGGCTTGAAAATCGCATTTCCATTCAATAAATGTAATTGATTGATGAATATCAATAAAATTACACATTTTATTTTGAGGGCATGATGAGGTACACCAAACCAGCCCGGTGATGACATCCAGCCGATAAACAAAAAGAAAAATCCAAGGAGAATTCTAAGACCTGGGCTTCATCATGCTTTCTCGTGTCAAAATGCTTCAAAAAAAATGCTTTTCCATTTGCTTTTCAAAAATTTCTTCAAAAAAAAAAAAAACAATCTTTCAAAAAATAGAATTTACCCCGTTTGTTCTTTTGATCCATCTACATTCTATTTCAGAGACAATCTTATAGCATGCAAAGGTGTGAAAATGATTCAATCCAATTCAAGATTCTGGGGGCAAGTTTGCTCCAAATTGCAGCCGCCCATATGTGGTGAAGGTACTTCCCAAAGGTGCCTTGATCTAGGCAGAAATAGATGGTTGTGAGTTTTTCACTCCTGTTAGTCCTAACACTGTCAAGAAGAATTACCCATGATTGAATTTACCATGTCATATTTTGAACTGCAAGCATTTTCATAATTGCCTCAATGAGTTGCAAATTCAATGGTCCAAATTTGTTACAAACCTTGCATGTTTTCCGTTATGAGTTATGTGAGATAAATTGAATGTGTCAAATGGGATACTTTGGAATGATGAAAGGCAAGCCTTGTTCCATACACTTTTCATACACTAATCCCCAGTGAGCTGTGTGGAAAAATTCCATGTCCGCAAGGAAAATGGTGATCTCGCAAAGGGTATGCCATCCAAGGTGATGAGAGACAATTTCTTCCTCTACCCGAAACACTACAAGTATACCCATCGTTTAGCCATTTGAGCCCACACGTGAAGAGTTTTTAAATCATCCCTGTCAAGGATCATCCCACATTGGAACAAAAGTTGAGATGAATGATAGGAATTTTCTTACTCACACTTGCATCAATCTTCGAGTATTGCTTTCGCATTGTAACTCGTACGACGGTTTAGAGTGCCCTAGGATGATGAAAAGCAGTCATTTCTCTATCCTATACACTTTTATCTATTGCATAGCCCACTTGAGCTTATGAGTTCATTTCATATTAAACCTAGTTGGTGATCATCCCCTACACTAGGGCAAGACAAAAACATTCAAGTGACATGAACTAGAATGTCGACAAAAATGGAGACTTTGTCCAAAAAAAAAGTGCAAAATGGGGCATGAAAAAGCAGTGTGCTTGATAAAAGTAAGGCCAATGCCCAGAAAAGAAAGAAAATCAAACTCTTGATGTAGTGAGTCGTATCCCCAACAAGGCGGTACTTAAAAAAAAAACACTCAAATGCTATTGCAATCAATGGAGATTTGATGTGAAAAAATCTTCGACGATGGAGAAGGAAAGTGGTGGAAATGTCAAGATGATCACCAACTTTGACCCTCTAAACACTTTTCGAGCCTAATGATCCTTTCATTTCACAATCCATGAACCAAGCCTACGTTACGTCCCTTGCAAAGTCTCTTTAGATTAAGGCACTTGAATTGACGTAAGAGTTCATATGCTTGAAAGCATCGCTTGAAGAAGTGCGAGTAAGATAATTTCTGCCTCATTTCGTGTGTTTCTTGACTTGTAAATCCCGAGACAATTGCGAAATGTCATTTTTCAATAGCCTCGATTCAAAGAGTCCCCTTTGTTAAGCCATTGACCAAGCCGACAATATGGTCCCTATTAAAGACCCCTCATATTGTTAAGGTCGTACCACTTGCGAGATTGCTCAAACCCTTGTCTAGCATGACGATGGTGAGATAGAATGATTGTCAAGATCCTGCATCAAAGGTCAGGATAAAACAACCCATTTTAAAGAGGATGAGTGAAAAGTCCTTTCAAACTGAAGGATTCCTCATTTGACACATCCATGACGCTTATGCGTTCAAATTGGAATCATCATTCGAGATCATTCCTATTGAAATTAGGATGATGCGTGGTTGATAGAAATCATTACACATGAACCTTACTTGAATTAATGCATGTCTGTGATTACAAATGCATGTTACCTCTCCTACGATAATGTTTTGCAGGAAACATGTCCCCAAGGAATAGAGATGTCACCAGGTAAGTATATCTCTATCCGTACCTTAAATACTTGTCGTTACACAGGTATTTCCCTTTTGAATACATTGACACTCAATTGAGTTGTCTTCAAAGATTTTTCTCCATATTCAATCTGATTAAGGCGACCGAAGAACGGTTCGGGTCCTAGTCAGATGATCGATGTTGCAACACTAGGTGACCGAAGAAAGGTTCGGGTCCTAGCCAAGCAGAACCTCAGTTTAGGCGACCGTAGAATGGTACAGGTCCTGTAAAAGCAATTTCCCCGTTCAGGCAACCGTAAAATAGTACGGGTCTTGGAAAAACAATTTTTCATCAAGGCGACCGTAGAATGGTACGGATCCTAGACAAAACTTATTTCCCTATTCAGGCGACCGTAAAATGGTATGGGTCCTGGAAAAGCGATTTCCCCATTCAGGCGACTGTAGAATGGTACGGGTCTTGGAAAAATAATTTTTCGTTAAGGCAACCGTAGAATGGTACGGGTCCTCGACAATACCTATTCCCTATTCAGGCGATTGTAGAATGGTACAAGTCCTAGAAAGTGAATCCCCGTTTAGGTGACTGTAGAATGTTACGAGTCCTAGACAACATATATTCCCTGTTCAGGCGACTATAGAATGGTACAGGTCCTGGAAAGTGAATCCCCGTTTAGGTGATCGTAGAATGGTACGGGTCCTAGACAACATCTATTTCCCTATTTAGGCGACAGTAGAATGGTACGGGTCTTGGAAAATGAATCTCTGTTTAAGTGACCGTAGAATGGTACGAGTCCTAGATAACACCTACTTCCTTATTCAGGCGATCGTAGAATAGTACGGGTCCTAGAAAGTGAATCCTTGTTTAGGCGACCGTAGAATGGTACGGGTCTTGGACATGTAACACCAACTATCTTGAACTACTCTATCCTCATTGAAGGTAAGTTATTCCAAGTAGGTTCATTTATCATTTGTATTAGCATTTCCATGCATCATATAAATTGCATTCAAGAATGGAATTCATTTTCCAAACAAAAATCATTCATTGCATGTGCATGATCAAAATTTAGATCTCAATTTATCTTTGAATGTGAGATCGCAGAGGTTGCCTTCAAAGAGGGGCAGCTGTTAACACCTAAATTTTTTGGGTCGATTTTTGCTAAATTAAAAAAATAATTAAAAAAAACACACATGGCATATAGTTTAGAAACATTTTATTTTTATTTTCATTTTGTTTTATTTTATTTTAGAATGTCGGTGAAGGGAAGATTTTTTACATATTCCATTAAGATTTTTCACATATACTATTTTGCGCAAAAAGGGAATGTTTTGGATAGAATATGTGAAAAATAAAAAAGGGTATATTGTGCGAGGTGGGTATATTTCAACGATATATTTAGGAGTATCATGCGCAAACAAAAAGAAAAAAATATATACTGCAAAGATACATTTTTTAGACCTATATAATACCCGCGTGCAATAGAACTAAGGGGTTCTTTTTCCGTCAGTGAAAAACAGCACAAAAAAGCAACAAGTGAAAAGTGAGGTAAGAGAGAGAAAAAGCAAAAACAGAAAAAGAAAAGCCCCCCACCTCATGCGACTGTTCATCTTCCTTGTGGGGGAGTCTTTGCCAATGCCATTGCTGTCCGCTCCCGCTGGCGCCGCAATAGTGCCGTCGCCCTCCCTGTCTTATCACCGCCAAGCCATCTTTCCCCACGTCACCGCGTCGCCGTCCCGCTCACCGCCACAGCCGAGATCCCACCGCGCCAACCACTCGTGCTGCCCTGACGCGCCGCCGCGTCGCCCCATCGCCGATCTGTAGCACCAGAGCCCCGGCGCCCCTACCCGCATTCGATCGTCCCCCTAACGCCGCAGCCGCCCACGTCCTACAGTCAGATCTACTGAGCTACCGCCGCCACCAGCCCTTGCTCCATCAGCAATGCTGCCCGCCGGTCACGCTATGTCGCCCCGACGCTGCCTCCACCCTGTCCCCACTCGCGCTCGGAGTTCCTCGCCTGCGACACCCGCACCCAGACCCACGATGCTCCCTGCTACCACACCACCGTCACGCCGCTCCCGGCATCCTCGCCGGACCAGCCACCAGCCCCTTTTTTCGTTTCCTCTTCTTTCTAGTAAAAGAAAAAGAAAAACCAAAAATTAATTTAGGTAAATTTTGTTTTTTTTTTTTTTTTTGTTTTTTTTATCTTTTGTTGTTTTATTGTTATAGTTGTTATTTCATTATTTTCTCATTTTAGTGTAATTATCCCTTTAATGTGAAATTGAAATTACATGATATGAAATTGCCCTGAAATTTATGATTGTTAGTCCGATTTTCGCACCCGAAATCCGACTCGCAATTACTTGAAAAAATTGCTAATCCAATCTCCCGCTCGAGATTCGATTCGCGATTTATGTGAAATTGGCCGACCCGATCTCATGCACGAGATATGGTTCGTCAATTTGATACCAATATTGCTTGATTTGCTGTGGTGTCACTTAAATTAGTTTTCCTAAAAAAATTAAAAAAAATGTTTGAATTAGGATTAGGTTTGTTTTTTATTATCTTGCATATTTAGAATAGGAATTTTATTTTGAATCATGAAAAAGGAAAAGAAAAGGAAAATGCATTCATTTAGGATGTTAGTTTTTATTATTATTTGATTTGCATGTTAAATCCTAATTTCGAAATTAATAAAAAATAAAAATCATCATGCATATGTCATATAGAATTAGGGCATCTTTTGCACGTTATTGCATATTAGGGTAAGATTGCATGTTTAATTTTACTTTCTAATTAATTTTAAGTTTAGATAGATTTTTTAGATAGATCGCATTTTAGGATTATTTGGGTTAAGATGATATTTTAGTTTAAATTAGAATTTGGCTCAACCTAATTCCTAAAATAAATTGAATAGGATCTTAATCTAGCTAGGTAATTTTCACATTTTACCTAATTTCAAATTTCATGAAAATACAAAAAAAATTCTTAGAATAAATTAGTTTTATTCTCTAGGATAGATTGCATCCTTTTAGGAAAAAGAAAAGAAAGAAAGAAAAATATCATATGCACGTCATTAGGATTAGATTCATTGAAATGCATGTCATATAGTAGTTGTTGCTAGGTCCATTCAATTAGAAATTACATGTCATAAGAATTAGGTCATTTAGTTAATATTACATCGCATATTGCATAATTTTCATTAAATAAGTGAAAAAGAAAGAAAAAAGGGAAATTGCGTGTTAATTAGAAATTATATCTAGGGTTGTTGATGTGAATTCTGAATTAACATTGCAGATGCTTTCGTTACTTTGAGGTAAGGTTAGCAATTTATGTATTGTTTTATTTGGGTGTTAAATTGGTGGATTGCGCACCTGTATGATCACCTCATATGTTAGGGAAATATATTTAAAATCAATTTAAGCTGCCTGCAAAAACATTTTTGAAAATAAAAGAGTGGTACCGAATGGGCATTAGAGAAATCTAGTGTAACCAAGTCCCCGTACCCATAATCTCTAGTTCGTAGAAGTAAAGTAAATCTCCGTTACTTTACTTGGGTTTCTAATCGATCCACCAAAAATAGATTAGTGGCGACTCCTAGTTAAAAATCAATTGCATGTTAAAATGAGAACCTAAGTCGCGAATTGGTATGGGCTTGGGAGAGCCCGAGTTAAGTCTAGGCTTAACAATCCATTAGCCAAACCCTAGGTGGTTCACCGAAAACTTGGTTGCGACAGATTCCAAATGTTCACGGACCATCAAAGTCTCAAGTACCTATTCTCTCGGAAGGAGTTGAATATGAGACAGCGCTGATGGATGGAATTACTGAAGGACTACAACTGTGATATTTTATATCACCCAAGAAAGGAAAATAAGGTTGCCGATGCTTTGAGTCAAAAGTCTTCATTCACTCATATATTGATTAAGGAGTGGAACCTAATCGAGGGAGCTCGAGATCGGTATTCAAATTTGAGGTAGGCCACCTTTTGAGTCTTATGGCCACTCTCAGAATTGAACCGGATGTCCAGATCAGAATCAAGTTACTCCAACCGATAGACCCAGATGTTCAAAAAATTCTACAAGAGGACACTGAGAAAAGAAAAGCTTACTTTCAAATTTCTGATGATGGAACGCAGAGGTTTCGAGGATGTTTGGTTGTACCTGACGATGTGGAGCTTAGAGAAGATATATTATCAGAAACACATCGTAGTAGTTACAACATTCATCCAGGCAGTACTAAGATGTATCAAAACTTGCGTCAACACTATTGGTGGTCTAGTATGAAGGCAAATATCGCCAAGCATGTCACCAAGTGTCTGACGTGTCAACAAGTGAAGGCTCAGCATTGCAAGCCGGGAGGACTTCTGCAACCTCTCGAGATCCCAGAGTGGAAATGGGAGCATATCACGATGGACTTCGTGACTGGACTATCGAGACAGAGAGGTAATGATTCTTTTTGGGTAGTAGTCCATGACCGACAAAGCCGGCTCACTTCATTGCAGTTCAAAAGGACCTCAGTTTGAATAGACATGCATATCTGTACGTGCGTCAAGTAGTTTGTCTACATGGAGTGTCGGTTACGATAACTTCATATCAAGACCCAAGATTCACTGCTGCCTTCTAGAAGAGCTTGCAGAGTGCTCTCGGTACAAAGCTCCAATATACGGCATATCATCCTCAAACGGATGGTCAGTCTGAGAGGACAATTCAAACTCTTGAAGATATGTTGAGAGCTTGTGTACTGGACTTTAAGGGAGGTTGGGAAGAACAATTTCATCTCATAGAATTCGCTTACAACAATAGTTATCAGCCGACACAAGTCTCCATATTAGAGTTGCTTTTGACATCGGAGAAACATCAAAAGGCCTTGATGAAAGTCCTTAACGAAGTACATGTCCCAAAGTCCATTGAACCTGAGAAGTTGGGGGAATTCGTGGGGGCCGTTTTGTTAAACGACCAGATTGTTTTCTCAGATGATGAAATCCCAGATGAAGGAAGAGGACACGGCAAAGCCCTTTATATCTCAGCCAAGTGTCAAAATACCTTGGTGTCTCGTGTACTCATTGATAATGGATCAGCTTTAAACATATGCCCTCTTGCAACTCTAAAGCGTCTTGGGTATGATTTGGGGAAAATTCACGCGGCTAAAACCTCTGTTCGAACATTTGATGGAACCAAAAAAGAAGTAGTTAGGGAAGTTGATTTAGACTTGCAAATAGGGCCAGTGTTATTTATTGTAGTTTTTCAAGTCCTGGACATACCTACAGCCTTCAACTTTTTGTTAGGTCGTCCATGGTTTCAAGTAGCAGGGGCAAGTTTGTGATGAAAGGGAAGCTTATTACAGTTCGAGAAGAGGATGAGTTCAAGATTTATCACGAGACGGCTATCCCTTATGTTGAACCAGATTGTAAAGAAGAGTCCAGTTTTCAAGCATTTGAGTTGGTTTCAACCATTCATGTTTCTCAAGGCACTACCCTACCCACTCCAAAGTTATCAAAGTCGGCTATCATGGTAGGCAAGATCATGGTCGGGAGTGGCTTTGTTCCAAGTAATGGTTTAGGCCGACATGGTCAGGGCACTCGCCAACGAATTGAGGCTGGGCAGAATTCATACACGATTGGATTGGGCATCGTGGTAGAGGTGGATGATCCGGTAAAGGAAGAGGACAAGGACGAACTGGCTTCACTATACCCCATATTAAGTCCACATTCCCTGGGCCTGCGAAGATGATGCATGAGGAAGAAGGGGCGATCGATACCTATGTTCAATACTCCAAGCCTCCAGGTGCTAACATCGATGTTTATAAGCCAATTGCAGACACCATTCGATCCACTGGAAAAGACGACGCACTCGAAGGAATGGCCGAATTGTTCGACGAGAATTTAGTGTTTGCCATCAATGAAGCTCGAGAGTAGGAGAACTTTAATTATTTGCACATTCCTCTGCGCAGGAGTTTTTATTGCTTTCCGTATTTGCATTTCCATTCCTAGGATTTCTCTCATTTCAATAATGTAATTTGCTTTTCATCCAATAAAATTCATTGAAATTTTCATGTTTTGAGAGCATGTTGAAGTACACCAAACTAGCCCGGTGATGATATCCAACCGATAAAAGAAAAGAAAAATCCAAGGAGAATTCTGAGGCCTGGGCTTCATCATACTTCCTCGTGTCAAAATGTTATAAAAAATTGCCAAATAATTTCAAAAAAAAAAAAACATAAAAACAAAACATAAAAACAAAAAATGTAGATTACTCTGTTTGTCTTTTTGATTTATCTACTTTATGTTTCAGGGACAATCTCACAGCATGCAAATGTATGGAAATGGTTCAATCCAATGCAACAAGTGCTGATAATAACGATCCTGAAAACTTGATCGAAGATTCCATTGAGGTGCAACGTAGCTGGGAACAACATGAAAAGGCTAAGGGTCTCACATCCAAGCAGACCATCACTATTAATTTAAGTGACACTGAAAAAGCCAAAGAGATGAAAATTGGGCAAGTCTCCCTAAAGACGAGGCTAAGCGCTTAATTCGATTGCGAAGGAATATCAAGACATCTTTGCATGGACCTACACCGACATGCCCGAGCTAGACCCGTAAATTGTGGAGCATTTCCTACCTACTAAGCCGGACGTGCCACCTAAGAAGTAGAGGCTGTGGAGAACTAAGCTTGAACTCTCAAAGAAGATAGAGGAAAAAGTGATGAAGCTCTTGAAGGTGGGATTCATTGAAGTCTCACAGTACCCCGAATGGGTGGCCGATATTGTACCAGTAATGAAGAAAGACGGTCGGGTTCGAGTTTGTGTTGATTATCGGAATATGAACAAGGCTAGTCCGAAAGATGATTTTCCGTTACCACACGTAGACGTCCATGTGGATAATACCGCTGGTTTTAAACTATTCTCATTTATGGATGATTTTTCCAGATACAATCAGATAAGAATGAAGGAGGAAGACAAGGAGAAGACTGCATTTACCACCTCGTGGGGAACCTTTCATTATAAGGTTAATGCCCTTTGAACTCAAAAATGCAGGAGCAACTTACCAGCGAGCCATGATAGCACTATTTCATGACATGATGCATCAAGAGATTGAGGTCTATGTTGATGATATGATAGCAAAGACTCGACCTGGAAAAAGCCACGTCGAGACCTTCAAGAAGCTGTTTGATCGACTCCGTGAGTTCAAGCTTCGACTAAATCCCGCTAAGTGCGTGTTCGGAGCAACATCCGGTAAATTACTTGGATTCATTATGAGTAGTAAAGAGATTGAAATCGACCCAGCTAAAGCTAAGGCCATTTGTGAACTGCGACCTCCGCCAACGGTGAAAGAAGTTCGAAGCCTTTTGGGGAGGTTGAATTACATTGCTCGATTCATTTCCCAACTTTCTGAAACCGCCAAACGTTCTTCAAGCTCCTAAAGAAGAATGCACGAGTCAACTGGGATGATGAATGTCGAGAAGTGTTCGACAAGTTGAAGTGTTACTTGATGAATCCACCGATGCTTGTCCCGCCATCGCTAGGGCATCCTTTAATTCTCTACCTCACCATTCATAGTGAGTTACTAGGTGCAATGTTGGCTCAAGAAAGTCCCGTTGACAAAAAAGAACTAGCCATTTATTACCTGAGCAAGAAGTTTACTGTATCAGAGCTGAAGTATCCTGATGTTGAAAAGACTTGTGCGGCTTTGGTGTGGGTATTGCATAGATTGCAACAATACACATTGCATTACCATACATTCCTCGTGACTAAGAACGAACCCATCAAGTACTTACTTGATCGACCAACTTTGGTGGGTAAGTTGGCTAAATGGCAAATTTTAATTTCCGAATTTGATGTGCAATTCATGCCACAAAAGTCGGTTAAGGGTTGAGTGATCGCTCACCTATTGGCCGAGAATTCAGGAGTCTCTAATGACGATGACAGTTTCCTTGATGACCGGGTCTTGAGTGTAAATGAAGACTCATGGAAGATGTTCTTTGATGGAGTTGTAAACTTATCTGGTTCTGGTACTGGGGTAGTTCTGATATCCCCAGATGAACAACACTATCCAGTGGCTACAAAATTGATATTCCCATGCACTAACAATGTGGTTGAGTATGAAGCTTGCATCCTCGGGCTTCAGGTCACAATTGAGATAGGTGTGGCCAAGTTAAAAGTGTTCGGAGATTTCACACTAATCATAATGCAGACCGTAGGTGAATGGAAGACCAAGGAGGACAAGTTGCTCCCATACCACAAGTATTTAGAAGATCTAGTGAAAAGGTTCGAGGAAGTTTCGTTTGAATACTTGCCAAGGTCTCATAATCAATTTGCATACGCGCTTGCGACGTTATCTTCTATGCTACAAGTCACTGATGGGTTAGAGGTCAAGCCTGTGAAAATAGAGGTTTTGTCGAATCCAGCTTATTGCATGGTAGCGATAGAGGAACCAGATAGAAAACCATGGTACCATGACATCATGATCTACATTCAAAAGCGAGAGTTCCCCAAAGGTAGCAATCCAGCTGACCGAAAGCATCCCATGAAACTTGCCTCCAAATTCTTTATTAGTGGGGATACACTATACAAACGGTCCTTTGACTCCGTCCTACTTAGATGTGTCAATGCAAAGGAAGCCACTCAGTTGATAAAAGAAATACATGAAGGAGTGTGTGGCCCTCACATGAGTGGCCACATGTTAACAAAGAAGATTATGAGACTAGGTTACTTCTGGCTGACCTTGGAGACTGATTGCATTCAACATGTCCGGAGCTGTCACCGTTGTCAGATTTATGGAGACAAGATAAATGTTCCTCCAAATGAGCTGCATCAACTATCAGAATCATGACCTTTTTCAATGTGGGGCACCGATGTAATCGGCCCAATTAATCCAAAAGCCTCGAATGGTCATCATTTCATCCTTGTCGCTATCGATTATTTCACAAAATGGATAAAGGCGGCTTTCTATGCAGTTGTTACGGCAAAGAATGTCGTGAAGTTTGTGCGACGGGATATTATTGCCCGTTATGGCGTGCCTGAAGCCATCATCACAGATAATGGGACAAACCTAAACAACAAGCTTGTCAATGATTTGTTCAAGGAGTTCAAAATTCGTCATTTGAATTCATCGCCTTATCGCCCTCAGATGAATGGTGCGGTTGAAGCAGCGAATAAGAACGTCAAGAAAATTATGGCAAAGACAGCTGACAATTATCGTGACTTGCATGAAAGTCTTCCTTATGCTCCGATGGCATATTGGACTTCAGTTCGCACCTCTACTGGGGCAACTCCTTTTTCTCTGGTGTATGGCATGGAAGCAGTCCTGCCAGTTGAAGTAGAAATCCCTTCTCTAAGAGTATTGTCTCAGTCTAAGCTAACGGAAGCTGAATGGGCACAACAGAGGTATGACCAACTCAATTTGATTGATGAAAAACGATTGAAGGCCGTATGTCACGGTCAATGTTATCAACAGCGGGTGGCCAAGTTTTTCAATCGGAAGGTTTGCCCAAGGCATTTCAAGGTCCATGATTTGGTGCTATAGTAGATGCTACCAATTAACCTTGATCCTCGTGGCAAGTTCACTCCAAATTACAGTGGGCCATACATCGTGAAGAAAGTACTTCCTGGAGGTGCTTTAATCTTGGCATAAATGGATGGGCGGGAATTCATGAATCCTGTAAATTCTGATGCTATAAAGAAATACTATCCATGAATAAAAAGGACTTGTAAAAGTCTTTCCCTCGCTCAAAGTTGATCAAATCTCTAGTGTATAATGATGCATGTTTTATTTTTTTTTGCAGGGGCAAAGAACAAATATAAACAACGATGTCTTTTACCTTTGTAAGGAACCTCTATGAGCTTCCTTACAAAGAGGGGCAAAACATGGACACCTAATAGCTTTGACTTTATGATCCAAGGTGCAAGAATAGAGCATGGCCTCTTTGTCATTATAGAATGCTTTCACATGATACTGCGCAATTCGTCAATTCCACTTGAAATTTATCAAAATGGATAATTCAATGAAAGATGTCGAGTTACTTGAACATGGTAAATGAGGTATGAAAGGCAAGCCTAATCCAATACACAGTCCCCTGTCTATGCATTGTGAGGTGAGAGGCGGTTCATTTCTCTATCCCAAACACTATAGGTGATCCATTGCTTAACCCTTTTGAGCCCATACACATATGGATATTCTTTTCAAATTACCTCTGTCAAGAATCACCCCACATCAGGGCAACTGGAAGATAAAATGACATCATGAAGTGAGGAAAATGAATTAAATTTTTCTTGCTCTCACTTGCATCAATCTTTAAGTCGTGCTATTACATTGAATTCATGTGCTAATTTTAAGTGCCTTAGGATGACGAAGAGCATTTATTTCTCTATCCTACATACTAATATCCTTTGCATAGCCCACTTGAGCCTACAATTTCATTTCTTTAAACCCAGTTAGTGATCATCCCCCACACTGGGGCAAGGCAAAAAGCAATATGGTCTGAAGTGCTAACAAAAGACGAGGACCTCTCAATGGTCCAAATGTCAAAAGCACCATATGATCATTCAAAATATAACCAAGGGGGCATGAAAAAGTAGTGTGCCTAGTAAAAGCAAGGCCAATGCCCGTGAAAAGAAGAGAGAAATGATTGATGAATTGGGGGCATAAAAAGCGGTGTGCCTGATAAAAGCATGATCAATGTCCATCATCAAAGAAAATGACCTTGAAAAAAATGTTGAGAAAAGATCCCCAGTTGAATAATCATTGGCGTCAGGTGATAAACTCTTGAGCCAATAAAGAAATCTGTCAAGAAGACAATCTGTGGCGAAGAAAACTGGTGGCAATGCCTAGATGATCATCAACTTTGACCCCTATACACATCTTTGAGCCTAATGATCCTTCCGTTTCTCAACGTAAGAACCCAACCTATGTTACACCCCTTACAAAGTCTCTTCAGATTAGGGCACTTGAATTAACATAGGAATTCACATGTTTTAAGCATTGCTCGAAGAAGTGCGAGCAAGATTATTTCTTTCTCATTTTGCAGGGTTCTTGACTTGTAAACCTGGAGATGATTACAGAATTATTCTTTCAATTGCCTTGACTCAAAGAGTCCCTTTGTTAAGCCATTGACCAAGCCCATGTTACAGTACCTGTCAAAGACTTCTCAGATTGGTAAGGTCGTATTGCTTGCAAGGAAATTCAAACTCTTGTCGACAAGATGATGATAAGATTGAGTGATATATTCCCGCATCAATGATCGGGACAAATAACCCCTCTTAAATGAGAGCGAGTGAAAAAGCCTTTTCACACCAAAAGTGTCTCATTTAGTATGTTCAAGAGATTCACGCTATAATTGAAAATTGTCCTAGTGATAATTTTTCCGATGGAAGCTGGATAAAGCCATCATGTATGGACCTTCATTGAACTTCCTCAAAGACCAAAAATTGTCTTTGAAGCCCTGAGTTTGTTCAGTCATCTTTGTACTTGATGAGAATTTCAAGTACCCATTTATAAAATGTTTTCAAATGTCTAGTGTGAATTCCAAATGTTTGAACCTGTAGACGCTTGATGTGACTTCCAAGTGTTTGTCTTTTCAAACATCTGATGTGATTTCCAGATGTTTAGTAAATGTTTTTCAAATGTCTGACATAAGAATCAGATCTTTGAAATTTCAAGTACTTGATGTAATTTCCAGGTGCTTAGAATCTTATGAGAGTTCCAGATCCTTGAAGACTTTGAGCCTTTCAATTATCTGAAGAGAGTTCCAGATGTTTGTCAGGTCTCATAAAAATCATTTCACACCTAATAACACTCTTCTAAATCCCCAGACAAGTACGACAGGTGTATGTTCTTCTTTGCATTTGCATTTCATTAGGCATAGACATATTGAGATCTATGTTCCTGACCAAATCATGGCATTTACATTGCATTTCTTTATTGCATGACCTTGCATCTAAAAAAAGATTAAATTTATTTGAGTCCATTTAAAAAAAAACAAAAAAAAATCATTACAATTAACATTTGCATATTCATTTCACATTCATTTTGCATAGTTTAAATTTAGGTGTCATATATCTTTGAAGGAAACCTCTACGAGCTTCCCTTCAAAGAGGGGCAACTATTGACACCTAATCTTTTAGAAAATAAAATGAGAAGATTATAAATAAAATAAAACATTTGATTGTGGAGGGAGATTTTGAAAAATTTTCAAAATACAAATGTGTGATTTTGGAGCCATTTTCTTGTTAAGTGGTTGAGTGAATATGTGCAATTATATCGGAAAATCTTCACTAGAAAAAAAAAATTCGAGTTTTTCCTCTATAAATAGAAAAGGGGAGGTTTCGATTTAGGGGGCTTTTCTCAATCAAAAACTTCAACACAAGAAAAAAGGAAAAGCTTTCCTAGGGTCTTCTTTTTGAGGTCATCAATTTAGCATAAGAGGAGAAGTCTCGGTTCTTGAGGAAAAAAAGGGCCAGCAGAACCTTTTCTTCTGCTGAAAAGTGTAGCAAAGGAAAAAAAAAAAAAGTGAAGTGAACAAAGAAGACAGGGAGAAAGGACGTGCAGATGCAAAGGAGAGAGAAGAAAAAAAAAAAAAAACAAAACAAAACATTGTTCTTCTTCTCCGAATACTCGCTACCACCTACCTAGGCTCCATCCCTTGCCCATCGGACGCCACCGTCTCGCCTAGCACCACCAGAGCCTGACGCCACCGTTGTCGCTTGCTCTCCCACGACTCCACCTCCGCCCTTTTGCCCCGACATTTGACGCCGTTTCTGCTCCTGCTTCACCAACGCCCTCCACGAGCAGCACCGATTCCTGGTCGCTGCACTTCCGAAGCCGCAACTCTACCTCGAGACGAGCAACACCGCACCAACAGCCCACGAAGCTCACCGCGACGACCTGATGTGCGCGCCTCGCACACTGACGCTCCCTGCAACCCACCGATCCGGTTACTGCCGCACCGCTAGCCACGACGACCCGACGCCATCTCGGCGCAGCGGCTTGCTACCTCGCCGATCTGCTCCACTAGCCCCACATCGCCATTGTGCCGATCCAAGTCTCCCCCGAGCGACTCTCCTGCTCCGCTGGTTCTTGTTGCCCAAGCATTTCACCGTCCGCTGCGCCTCCGAGTGGCCCTTTGTTCGCTCATCCGAAGCTCTGATCGCAACCCTTTGTTCCGCCTTCGCCCGATCTGCGACGCCTGAACATCGTACCCGACGGCCCGTGACGAGTTACTGCATCGGAGCAACAGTGCTGCGCGACGCAGTACCGGCACCTAACAACACCTTTAGAGCCCAAGCATCGCTGCCTCTGCTTTCCACGCCTCTGCTTTAACGACCCAAATCTGCTCTGTCACTTCCACCACCTGCTACTGCCGCCGCCTAGCCCTCACCGGAGATTCAGCCGCAAGCCATCTTCCTCCGCCCGACGTACCCTCCTATCCCCGTCGATTCCCTAGGTAGTTTTTATTTTTTTTACTTTTACTTTTCATTTCTTTGTAGTTTAGGTAATTTCTTTATTTTTTTATCTTTCATGTTATTTTTCTGTTTATTTCATTTGATAGCATTTTTAGTTTAGTTATTTAAGTTGTAATATTGAATGTTAGTCTTCATGATTTTTGTAGGCATTATTCGTAGGGATTTTGTCCGGAATTATTGTAATTATTAATTTGATCCGAGAGACGTTGGATCATTTTTTTAATTATATTAATTTTTGGGCTTTTTGGTAGAATTTCAATTGTTAAATCACAATAATTATTTAATTTGGTCCGTAAGACTTCGGATAAGATTTTTAATTATTTTGATTTCCTTGTTGTGACTATAGAGTTAAAATAATTGTTAATTTAATCCGTGAGACAATGGATTACGTTTTCGGTTATTTTAATTCTTATCTTGGTTTTTTGTAAAAATAATTACTTGTTTTGGAAAAATAAAAAAACACTAAAAAAACATTAAAAAAAATCAAAAAGAACAAAAAAATCTAAATCTTGCATTAGAGTTTTTAGACTTAGTAAATTAGGATCGCATCATGTTATTATGTTTTAGTAATCCCATCAAGTAGTTTTTTTTAATTACATCATTATGTTGTTCTCTTTTTTAATAAGAATTGTTAAGTAATTTTAAAAAAAAAAAAGAGAGAAAAAGAAAAAAACACAAAAGTTATTTTATTTGGTTAGTTAAAAGGTTAGCTCATAATTAATCTCATTTTATGTCATCATTGTTTAGTGTAGGTTGCATACATTTAAAAAAATCATTAAAAAAATCATAAAAATAACATGCATAAAGAATTATTATGTCATTCATCCCATATCATTAAACGCATGCATATTTAAGGTTTTATAAATTAGATTGCATACATATAGTGATAGTTCAAGTTATGCCATATGAATTGCATCTCATATATCATTAAAATAAAATTCATGCATATCAAATTTAAATTAAGATTACATTTAATTAGATATCATGTCATTTAAAAAATCATGTTTAGGGCATGCATTTTTATTAGCATTTTTGTAAATGTTTTTTAAAGGATAGACTTTAATAAAGTTGTTATGAATCTAGCATTTTGGCTTATTGAATGTTGTTTCATTGATTGTGCACCTGCATGACTACCATTTGCATGTTAGTAGCTTAAGTTAAAATTAATCAATACTGCCTGCAAAATATTTTTGAAATTAAAATAAAAAGGTACCGAAAGGGCATTAGACTAATCTAGCGTAACCATGTCCCCGGACTTATTAAATCTATGGTTCGCAAAAAAAAATAAAGTATTCTCCCATACTTTATTTGGGTTTCTAACCAACCCTAATTGGTTAGTGGCGGCTCCAAATTGAGTATAATTACATATTTAAATGGGTTAATTTCTTAATATCAAGTCGCGATTGGTAGGACTTGGGAGGGTCCGTGCCAAGTCTTCAGACTTACTAATCCATTAGCCTTCTCTAGGTAATTCACCCTCGAAAATTAGGTCGCGACAATTGGAAAATCTTTATGTGTTTTACACTCTTTTAGAGTTTCTTTTATACTTCCAACACATACATGTATGCTTTTTGGCTATAGTTACTAGAGACAAAAAAAGAAGAAGGAAATTAAAAGATAATTGACTGATCATACAATTAAAAAATGCGTCGACAAACACATGTTTGGCCATAGCAAAACCACAATACAAATACAGTCGTGGAAAATAGACTATAAGTCCATGGAAAAAAAATTGAGATTGCATCACACTTTTATTATTAATATCCTAATTTTTTCCTATGGGTAGGACATATATACCTATCAATTTCTCCTAAGTAAAAGATCATTCTCATATTCAATTATATTTAAGTAGTTATTTGATAAAGTTGTCTTGTTCAAAGTGGTGATGATTATACAGGAACATTTTCAAAGTCTCAAGAATAAGCAATTGCTAGGCCTAGAGAAACTTAAATTGATAAAATAATTGAGAATTTATGTCTCTAGAACTCAAGATCCATGGTTTGATTCTTACTCAATTTAACCACTTTGAGCTATGTTTTAAAAAATGTAATGCTTCATAAATCTCCTAGCATTGATCATAGATGTATACAAGGGCATGCCTTTGACTAAAAAGGACTTAGTTTGATGCATAAAAAATGGCTCAATATGTCACTTGAGGAGTACACAAAGATCATAATCGCTAGGAGTATATATAGTATGATTTGAACTGCTTTGAGCTATGTTTCAAAAAAAGTAATTTGTAACAAATCTCCTAGCATCGATCATATATGTATGTGACGGCATGCCTCTGAATAAATCAAAAAAGGACTTAGTTTGATGCATGAAAAACTGGCTGAATATATCACATGAGCAATACACAAAGATAGTAATCGCTAGGAGTATATATAGTATGATTTGAACTAATTTATCAACTATTTTAAATCCAAACTCTAATAGTTTGGATTTTTTTATTGGAAAAACGTAATATACTATCAATTTTTTTTGTTATGGGTTTGATTGAATAAATATTACCTTTAATCTTTCCCAACAATTATGCAAGATGTTTAATATCTATATAATCTTAAAGTTTATATTTCCAATACCAAACAAGAAAGAAAACACTCCTCCATACATCCATAACAATTATTTAAACCAAAATAAGTATATGATATTTAGAGTGCAAGTAGCATAATTTTATTATTTTTCATCGCTCAAAATTCAAGTTTAAGCAAGGTCAAGCTCTTTAGCTCCAGTTTGTGTTAAAGTTGAGCTATGCAGTGAGATTTAATATTGGTAATCAACCTTAGGAAAGTGAAGTTTTGGCTTCTAAAACATTTCATCAAGTAAAAGCTCTTAATCGATAGCTCATTTAAACTTGAGGTGAGTGTTGCAATCTCAATTTATTAGAGCTGAGTCTTTGAATTTTAAGTCCTCTTGAGTCACATTGTGACAGCCCAAATTCTACAATGATAGGAGTAATCATTTAGCTATCCTTCTACTCAAAGGATTAAGCCTCAATCCATGCCCAAAAAGTTGAGATCTCAAAAGTCCCCATTGATAACACTCTCGCTTTATTTGCCACTAACCAAGGAACCTATAAAGATTGTGAAGGAATGGGATGAGTAACCACAACCTAGTCAGTAGTGCGTATCCCTTCAAAGCAAATCGAGCAGTTATTATGCATGTATAAAGCTATACTAGAAACTCATAATCCAAAGTCATGATATATGTATATGTATATGTATATGTATATGTATATGTATATATACATATATTTATGTATACACACACACACACACACACACATATATATTGAATCAAATATGTATTGTTTCATTTCAACAAATCTTTATATAAATAAAAAATATTCATTTAAATCCACCATCACAATACATAAATCAGCAGTCAGGTTTATTAATTAATCTCAAATCACTTGTCAATGGCTTATCCATCAACCAATATATTGCTTAATATCCTACCATACGACACGACATCTAGTGATAAGGTGACTAAGATTCTCCCCCTTAGCAAAGTCTCCACCTACAAAACTGGTGGCTCAACCTGGAAGAATATCCTAAATTGGTATGCATACCCACAAACCTCTCACCGGGTTCATAATTATATTAAGCATCAAACAACTATCTTCCAATACTAGAAATCCACTCCATAATTAAATCTTATAAATCAAATAAATAACTTTTCACAACGTAGTCCATTCGCCATTCTTCAACCATTTTTTAAATCATTCATAAACCAGTTTGCAAAGTAGTTAATATATTACTTCACAACACCTTGCATAACATGCTTTCTAAAGATTCGTAAATATGGAGTAATAAACGCTTGATATGGCTTTTTATACAACAACAATGCCATTTCTTTACTCATACTATGTATAATCTATATTGTTTTTGAAATATGTATTTACAAACTCAAAGAAGAAAAAGTACCATTCACCTCAGAATGCCTTTGATCAAACAACATTGTTATATGTGCTAACAACCTCGTAATCTTAACAATTAAACAAAAAACGATATCAAAACTGACTAAAATATTACAACAACTATGAAATGGCCATACTAAACTTAAATGTTAACGAAACGACTCCTAGGCACTAAAAAAACTCTTAACCAGAGCAAATATTCAAAGTTATTTATAGCGCAAAACTTGAGAACAAAATTGAGTAACATCATAATTCTCTCCATCAAACTCCATTTCAAGTGAGTTTACAGTCAAAAGGAAGATCTTTTGAAACATTGGAATACCCATAACTTGGTCAACCCAAAATCAAGCCGAAAACCATCGAAATTTGGCCTTACTTTTGAGGGTTAAGAGTATGCTCCTAGATGCATATTGTGCTTTATTATTTGCATTCTTGCATTTTCATTGTTCGGTAGATTTTTGGAATTTGCTAAACTTGAAAACCATTTTTTAAGTTCTTGAGCATTATTTTGAGAAATAAATGGAGTCTTTCGTTCAGAAAAAAAATAGTTGTAATTTATCAAATTGAATAAGACTTGATGTTACAAATCGAATAAGAATTGATAACAGAAATTTAATTTGTTATTTCATCTAAAAAAGACTCGTATTTTTCAAAAAATGTTTGATAATTTCGTATGAAATGTATAACCTGAAAACATTATTTATTTAAAAGCCCAAAAGCCACAAGTTGCGCATTGTTCATCATTCGTAGCCAACTTTTTTTTTTTTTTTAGCAACTGTAAGTCCAAATTAAGTTCCGTTAAAATCCTACGATTCTACAACATCATTGTGGCACCCCTCGACGGCCCCCGATCCGTTAGGGTCGCCACAACCCGCTTACCTTTCACTTTCCTTAATAACATGTCACTCGATACCATTTCAATTGCAGCGGATCCATACAACCCTGGGGTTTACATCTTTTAGATCGGTCCCTTGCGCAATTCATATAACGGAAGCATAACCAACAACTCCCTTCCCTATATTCAGAAAACAGTGCACACCAACTTAACATCTTTTATAAGTTAAAGCCGAACACTTTTATTTACATAAAGCAGATGGACATCTTTAGTTGGTACATCGAAATGCCATGATTTTCTATACTTGGCTATACTTCAAAAGATGACCGACATCTCCTCCAAATCGTATACTTAAAGTCCATCGATCGGTGTCGGCGTCCAAAAGTTCCTTCCTTTGCTATCCTCCTCCTCGCGGTCATATCCAACCACTTAATCCATCTACTGGTGGCAGTGGCAGCGGCAGCAGAGAAATCTTATCTAGTCTGAAATGTTAATCCCCAAAAGGGGTGAGTACAACCACTCAGCAGTAAAGATCCACTAAACTACTCAATGCGTCAAACAGAACAATCAAGGTATCATGAACAAAACACATATCATTTATTCATTCAAGCATACCTTACCTTGCAGCCATGCATATATCACCATGCCATATGTGCATATACCACCATGCCATATGTGCATATACCACCATGCACTTATCATCAAGCATTCATGCATATATCACCATGCCATATGTGCATATACCACCATGCAATCATGCTTGTATTTCCATGAGGTTCATTCCATGCCATATGCACATACATACGCATGATTCATATCATCCATGCTATCATGTATACATCCCCATGAGATCCATTCAAGCCTTCATGATCGCATTCTCAATGTCAAATAGCATCAATTTACTTTCATAAGCGAGATCATGCATCGTGCCATATGCATACACCCATGCACATGATTCAATTTCAATTTTTATCTTTCACAAGGATCTCATCATTTTTCTTCCAGGGACCAATGTTTGCATCCCTCATTTATCGCTCGCACCCAACCTGGCATCGCGAGGAGCCTCCAGCACACACCTCCGGGCATCTCGCATCCCAACTAGCATCACGAGGAATCCCCCCGGCACACACCTCCAGGGCTTCCGAAATTACGTACCGTATACCACCGGGCATCTCGAAAGTCCCGAGGACATCCGGCACACACCTCCGGGCATCCGGCACACACACTCCGGGCATCCCGACACTCCCGGGGCATCGTCGGCTCACACCTCCGACGGCATCCATATTCTCATACATCTCTTTTCCAATTTCACATTTGAAATTTACAATGCAATTGGTTTAAAATTACTCTTTTGAAATCATGCAATATTCATTGGAAAATGTCCTTTAATGCAAGGGTTTAAATAAGATCTTTCTTTGAGATCATGGAAAATTCGTCATTTCCTTAATGTCACATGAAATGCATGAAAGCCAATCATACCATTTCATGAATAATGATCCAAAGTCTCATAACTCACGCAATAATTCATATAGATCACGCATCACAGCATAGAATTGGCCACGCATTTCAATATCATAATTCCGAAAATGTACAGCTTACACAGTTTTCACAACACAGTTCATTAAATAGGCAAATGACCTTCAAAAATCACGAAATTTAACTATGTTATAGTCAAGACATAGATAAAGATATCACATGAAGGAAATTTCTCCAAAAGAAATTTGTACAGAATGGTATTGGCAATGCATTCCAACATTATTAAGTCCAAAATACACAGATTGCGTAGTTTTCTAATCACAGTCGATTAAATAGGCAAATGACCTTCAACAATCATGAAATTCAACTATGTTGTATTTAAGACATAGATATAGATATCACATGAAGGAAATTTCTCCAAAATAAATTTATACATAATAGTATTGGCCATGCATTCCCACATCATCAAGTCCGAAATACACAGATTGCACAATTTTGGAAAACATTTAAATTACACATCCATATGGTCTTCAAAAAAATCACCAAATCAGAGCATGTGCTAGATAAGACTTAAAGGTAACAATTCCATGAAGAACACATGCCCAAAAGAGATTCACACAGAAAGATATAGCTCACACATTACGACATGCAAAATTCGGACAAGGTCAGATTGCGCAGCTTTGGAATATTTTGATTAAAATACCCGAATGACCTTCAAAACTTCTGGAATTTTACCAGGTTATAGTCAAGACCCTAAAGTAGATTTTTCATGCAGACATCTAGGCCTGATTCGTTCTCGAAAATTTTCTACAGACGTACGAAGTTTCTGGCCCCAGCACCGAAACGTCCAGTATACCTATCTCCGAAATATCGAGTTTTTACCTACTTATCCTTCTTCGTTTTCTCTGAAATTTTGATATGTTTTGCTTCAAGAGGTCCCCTACAACTTTCATTAAGGGATCTAAGTGAAATGTCCAAATAATAGTCATCATATGGGTCTAAGAAGTCTCGGGTGTCCAGTACCGTATTTCCAGATTTACCATTTTCAAGAGAAGGTCGATTTACTAGGCTGCACTTGCTCATTTTACCTCAAATTTGAGTATGTTAGTCTTTAGGATGTTCTCTACAAGTTTCATGAAGAAGTCGAAGTGAAATTGTCAGTAAAAAGTGACATGCAACACACAAAACCATCAAGAGATCAACAAAACAGTTTCAGATCTAGTGTTTTCGTAGAGGAAGGGTTTTACCCCTCAAAACTCAACCATTTTATCTCAAATTTTAGTATGTTGTACTTTGAGATGTTTTCTACAACTTTCATGAAGAATTCGAAGTCAAAATCCAACTCGAAACATGCATGCAAGCCTCTACAAGTTTCTGGGTCAGGCGGTATACACGAAATCAGCAAGCTTTTTCAAGAACAAACCACACTAGCTTCGGTTCCTTACCTCTAAACACCCAAGATTCAACACCATTTCAACCACACATGCAAGACACATATGCAAGAGTAGAAAATGAATCCTAACTTGCCTCAAATCAAAGGAAAAGACAGCAAGAACGACGGCGGGACTAGGCGGGCTCGACGGCGGCAGCACGCGTGCGAACGAAGGGGCAGTCCTTTCCCTTCCTCTCTCTACTCACGAATCTCTCTCTCACGAATTTCTCTCTCGCTCACGGTTCTCTTTCTCTCGTTGCTAGTTTCGTGAGTTCACAAAAGGGAAAAATTCCAGCGTTGCATGAGTGAAGGGCAGCTGTTGAAGACGTGGCTGCCCACCAGATCACTCGGCCACCACCTGGAATCCCATGCAATCGAACGTGTCCCTCCGTGCGCCCATGTCCTTCATTGCTGTCCAAGGGAGAGGAATAAACGTGGCATCACTTGAGGTGGTCAAAGTCTTCTATTATTGCATGACTTTTATTTTTACGTGGCTGCCATTCGGTTCCTTCGAATCAACAATTCTCCATTTGTTGACCATCGTGGACGTGGGCTGCATGGCCGAATTTCCTTCATTCGGCTCATTAAAAATCAGTGTATTAAAGTCCAAATCCTCTTTTTATTTCACATGCACTCAAGTGGCATAGTTGTGTAATGTCATATCGGAACAAATATGCACGGGTCAGCGGGGTCGAATGTGGCGTCGACAACAAAGTCCGATACTAATTTCGTTAATCTGTGACGTGTTATTATTTTCGTGAGGTCGGCAAAATATACGGATAGAATTGGTCTCACTTAAACCTATGAAAGCCTTTCGACAAAATGGTGGTTTTCTTGACGATTCAACCATTACTAAACGAATTGTATTGGTTCGATGACGATACGAACTAATGTTCGTGTAAAATGCCAATATCATGATCCAATGATACTCCCGTCACTCAATCTCGGTCTGTCGCATATCCCAGGGTTGTTGAAATTCTCGGGTGCCACAATCATAAACTATCATTTTTATATATATTCGCAGCTCAATGACTCCTTAATCGAACTTTATAGTTCAAAATTCATAAAACTTTAAATTTGTGTCCTCACCCCAAATGTCACTCCAATTAGATGAACGAAGGGTGTGAGCAATTACCAAAAGTTGCGATACATAGTTGAATAGGCTTGGTGAAACATCCGTGGCGTAAAATTCTCATCTTCTCTTTCCCTTTCTTCCTCTTCTCTCTTCTTTCCTCCTTTTATTTTCTCTCTCTCATTCTCTCTTTCTCGAGTGTGCTCTCAGCGCACTCTCCTTGTCCCTTTTTATTTCATTTTTTCTTTTTCTTTTTTTTTGGGCCCCACGCATGTCGACCAAGCAAAATAAAAATGCAACTTTTGCACATAATCCAAGGAATCATTAAGCAATCTGAGGCGTCGTAAGAAGATATGATGCTACCAAGCTGAAGTGACATCTTGTATTAATAATCTCTTGTATAAATTACAACCAATAAATATTTTCAAATGAGGAAATTATCTAAAATGACATAAATTTATAGCACTTTTACCAATCGAAACTTAGACATTTTTATGGTGCCAATTGAATTTTAAACATTTTCATATTTTACTAATTAAGTCTATTTAGGTGATTTTTGCCAGAAATCACTAATATAAACGTTGGTCGTCCTACTTAATATGGCAGGCACTGAAGTAGACAATTTGTAATAATATTTCAAAAAAATTCAAAATTTTTGGATTACTTTTTAATTTTTTTTTATTCTCTCTCTTTTATTTTTTTACAACTTTAACCGGTAAGAGTTGGATGACCTCACCTCGATCTTGGTGAGAGCGCGGAGGCCCTTGCCTTTGGCTTGCAAGGGTTGCGATGCCCCCTCCCCCAACCAAAAAAAGAAGAAGAAAAAGCCTAGTCAAGGGTTTGGCCTTGTGGATTGTGCTGGTTGATTGATGACCTCGCTAGCTGGAGTTCTAAAAAGAAAAGAAAAGAAGATGAATAAAAAATAAAAAATAAAATAAGTTAATAAAAATCGAGAAAATATTAAAATATTATTAAAAATTATCTACGTTAACGCCGACTATGTCACATAAAATAATTGGCATCCATGTCAGTGATTTCTAGCTAAATTGGTTAGATGCACTTGATAAGCAAAACGAGAAAATGTTTAAAACTCAATCAACACAATTAAAAAGCTTATGATTAAATTGGTAAAAATTCAATAGGTTTGGAACTTTTTGGACAACTTTCCCTTTCAAATGTTCACTAAAACAAACTTTCTATCGCAAGTCTAGTACTTAGAATTTCATTCTTGTTGTAGCAATCTTAATTTAATGAGTCGGTCAATTGAAAAAAACCAAAAAATGGAGCGACGCAAATAGCATTTATTGAAGAGTCAAATGCACCACTTATGGGAGACGTACAGTCGTGACGTCATTGCTTAAATACCTAAGTTTTATATCAATAAATGAAATATTGAGATCTGAAAATTAGATATGCTTGACGGGAAGACTATACTTTGCGGTCAAACTATAAATAACACTGCATATGGGAACAAGGGGGTCGAATTGGTCTTTTCTCACCTAACCCATAAAATATGTCGGTAAACTATAATGTATTGCGGCTATAGTCGGATGCACCACGAGAGTAAATGACCTGCATAGTTTCTGTAATACACGGGATGGGAAGTCAACAAATTCAATTCATGAAACTTACGTGTATAAGAAAAAAGGGTAAATAAATGATAAGATGAAAGTGGTTAACTAAATAAAAATTAGAGGTGGCAAAATGGGTCTTAGACCCATATATGACCCATTTAAATCATAAATGGGTCACTTATTTTTTTGACAAAAAGTAGTTAAATAGGTTTAACAATAAAAGACTTTGATAGGTGGGTTTCAAGTGAGTCTTAAGAAATTGTAATTATTTTTTATTTTAATTTTCTTTTCTTTTTCCTTTCCTTTTTTTTTTTTCCCCCTTCTTCCTCCGGTGGCCGGCACGGCGATGGCTGGCGACCGGCCGGGTGAGCCTCGAGCTTGCCGGATCTAGCGAGGCAGAGGCCTCGCCGACGCTTAGCGAGGCTCGAGCCTCGCCAATCTAGCAAGACTCGAACTCGCCGGCGTCAGGTGAGGCTTGAGCCTTGCCGGATCCGACGAGGGGGCGAGCTCGAGCTCGCCCGACGCCAACGAGGCTCGAGCTCACCAGATCCGGGCGAGGCGAGGCCTCGGCGATGTCCGGCGAGGCGAGGCCTCGCTAGTGTCCGCGAGGCTTGAGCCTCACCAATCTCACGAGACTTGAGCTCGCCGGCATCGCGGGGAGCTTGAGGCTCGCTTGTGGCCGGCCGCCAATCGTCGTCATGGCCGGCGGCCGGCCAAAGAAGAAGAAGAACAAAAATAAAAATAAAAAATAAAAATATATTTAAAAAATAAAAATAAAAATAATTAAAATTTTAATTTTTAAAAATAAGAAATAATTCAAATTAGATTTTTAAAAATAATTATTTTAAAAATTATAAAATTTGGTGTTGTATAAAACTATTTTAGCAATACCATTTTAAAAAATAATATATATATAAGAAATAAGCTTTATTAAGTTTAGTTAAATGAGTCGGGTATGGGTCAAAAATTTTGCATTGCAATAAATGGGTCATAAACGGGTTAAATAGGTCGATTTGGGTCGGACCATTTATGATCCGACCCAAACTTGACCTAACCCACCCATTTGATGGGTCTAATAAAATCATTCAACTAGCGGAACCAATTTGACTAAGTAGATAATTGGAGACAAATTCTCATTATTATCTTGCCAGCTATAAACATTATGTGTATCTTATATATCTGTATAAATCAAACTACTGACATGGAGCTTGTTAGGGAAATCCCTTATGATGTTTTGAAGATGACAAAATAAATCAAAGGCTACTAACATGTTTGATGGTTGAGTAATAGACTATGCAAGTGATTGAACATGTAAAGGATATTGTCAAAGTCTGAGGACGGCCAGAAGACTGAATGGAACACATGTCTAAAGTATATTCTCAAGATTTCCAGATTTCTATGTCAAAGTCGAAGACTGCTAGACTTTAGTGTCAAAGTCTATTCTACATCGAAGTCCGTCAACTCGACAAATTCCAGATCGAACGTGAATGAAGAACCGGAAGACAGACTCTATGCGAAGCAGAACATAACAGACTGTGTTCAGACCTTAAAGCTAAATCTGTTCAGACCCAAATTGCAAAGTCTATCGCAGTCAGACTCAGATTGTAAAGTCTATTGCTCTTAGACTTTACATCCATATTCGACATAATGTAACACAAGCCCGAATATATAACAACTAGTGATCTGGTTTGGATTCTACATCAAGATTGATTTGATTGACTTAATTGATTGACAATTAGATCTTGAAGACAAGAACTTTCTATACGAAGAAGCTTTACTTATGGAAACCAAGATTTCGTTTGTATGGGCGATCGGAATCAATTTGGGATTTTACCTTTGTCACTCAACGGCTACCAAATCTTCTTGATACAGAGCTGTCCAATGGGTATATTGGAAGACGATCCTCAAGATACTGTCCAACGGTTAGTTTGGAAGTCGAGGAGTATTTAAGGAGATGAAGGACCGATGAGCAAGCAAGCGATAGAGTGTAGAATTTATAATTCCAAAGTCTGAGTGATCTTCTATCATACACTTGTCTCTCGTGAGCTTAAACGTTTGTGATCTTGAGAGAAATACCAAAAGAGTGACTTAGTGAGATAGTGTGATCTACTACTAAGTGTTTGCACTCAAAGTTGTAATCTCTTGTTGATTGCATAGTGGAATCCAGCCAAGAAGGCTGTTAGCGTGGGAGAGTGGACGTAGGCTTGGTCTAAGCCGAACCACTATAAACGGAGTCTTGATTTTCTATCCCTAATCCTTTTATCTTTCATTACTTTCATTTGCAGCGATTGTTGTTTTTAATGCATTAATCTCTTATTCGGATTAAATTGTTAAAATCGCTTTAGTCACCTATTCACCCCCCTCTAGGTGCTAATTCTAGTCCTAACAGAGCTCACCTAAAATCCGCCTAAAATGACCTAGTCCAACACGAATTCTGTAAGAGCAAGCTGTTCTAGCTGCGCTTATCTTAACGCAAGTAGTGTCAGACATGACTTTTTGTGAGTAACATTCACTTCCAACATCCTATGAATCTAGATGTAATCCCAAGCAACGAAGCCATATAAATCCTAAATAATCTAAGGAAGAAGTAAATCATGATAATGTAATTTGATGATCTGAAAACCATGACAAACACAAAAAGTAATGTGCAAGGCACACTAATCTCCAATTTTCTAAGGCTACCTTGGGTACGGCTCAGTCATAGAAGCCTCATTTTTCGAGAACTGGTTCAAATTGCTTCTTGATTCCTCGACCTCAGACACCCTCAAATTGTAATCTTGCATGGATGGCATATCAGATTCGACGCCGCTGTGTATGTAGAATGCAGGCCTCGATGGCACTTGAAGAGTGACCGAGTCACTGTTAAGCATGAGAAGGACCGAGGCCATTGTTGGCCGGCTAATCATATTGTCTTGGACACATAGTAGGCCAATGTGGATGCACCTCGCAATTTCAATACTTGAACCAGAAGTTATAGAGGGATCGATAATGTTTGATAATGATCCTTCCTTCCAATTCTTCCAGACCTACAAAAATTTGACAAACATTGAGCAGATTAATCTCTAGAATATTATGTGAAATGAGAAGGTATGTTCTTATACTCACATAGCTTATAAGGACTTCCGTGTCATCGCCCATGCGGAAAGAGTGTTCCTTTGACCACTCACAATCTCCAAAACCAGCACTCCAAAACTGAACACATCGACTTGATCGAGAAAGTTCCGTGCATTGCATACTCGGCGCCATATATCCACTTTGTCCATCACAATAAGTCCACCTTATTAGCTCTATAGTTTGCTTTTTTTCTTTTGATAAGCATTAGCTCTAGGAGATTGTGTCACTTACTAGGTCCCCACGATTCGGTTTGTCTTGGCCCGAGTTTGATCCAACTCGAACAACCTCGCCATACCAAAATCCGATATCTTTGGATTCATTTCTGAGTCTAACAAAATGTTGCTGGCTTTGAGGTCCCGATGGATGATACGAAGTCGAGAGTCTTCATGTAGATAAAGCATCCCTCGGGCAACGCCCATTATTATCTTGTGACGCGTATCCCAGTTGAGATTCGCACGCTTCAAGGGATCTACGCAATTTGGTGGAATCGCATTCTGTAAGACGTCTATTAATTATTTTGTGAGGATATGATTTCATGAATGACAACCTAAGAAACATACCAAATATGAAGTGATTAAGGCTCGAATTGGGCACAAACTCATAAATGAGAAGCTGTTCAACTCCTTCTAGACAGAAACCTAGGAGCCTGACCAAGTTCCTATGTTGTAGCTTGGCTAGTAACATCAACTCGTTCTTGAACTCAACTTCCCCTTGGCTAGAATTCTGCGATAGTCGTTTCACCGCGATTTCTTGTCCGTTGGAGAGCTGACCCTGAAATTTCACCAAATTAGATCTTTGTGAGTATCAATTGGTACAATGAAGCATTTCTAGGAGTATCAGATTGATATCATCTTTGACTATTTGGTTGCTTGAATTTTGAGTACAAGAGAAGAAGATGTGCCTGGTTAATTATTACCATGTAGACAACACCAAAACCGCCTTGTCCAAGCATCCTGGAATCAGAGAAGTTATCCGTTGCCGCTTTGATAATGCTGAAATCAAATTGCAGTGACTCAGCCGTGCTAATTTCATGCACAACTTCACCTAGAAAGACAAAAACGCTGTCATTCAGAGATCATTATCTTTTCATAGTTTTCATAATGAAAGTTTCACAAACTTTTAGTAAATGTAAACCCTAAACCGTTTAACCTTTATAAAGTTTTTGGCCTAATTGTCGAAGGCGATGCAGCTCTTGCTACTTTGTAGGTGCAAAAGCATAGTCATTAGTCAACTTAATTATTTTCATAATCTTTTTTAACCTCATGAACAGTCGTTGTTCCAATGCAAAAGGATAAACACTCGCCTTCAACACTTTCTCTGGGCTGCTTCTTCTTCCTTTTCACATTCAGGAGCACGATGACAATGCTGAAGACAAGTAGTGCAGAAATACTTGTGATGACCACAATAACCACAGTCCTCGTCGAATTGCTCTTTCCAACTGCAAGAGCAAAGGCACATTACGTTTATGATCATTGCTTGCTGCTTACTATGTGAAAGATACATCACGCGATTCTGTGATAACTCAGAGGAAAGTGTTTGGATTTCTGGATTTTGTCATCCTACCAATTTTCATTTAATAAGATTCGGAATATATCACATTTCCCTAATTTTTTAAGTTTTTGCGGATGCCTTTTTTGACCTCAATTTCATTACTTTCATCAATTTCTTATGAAAATCAGGGTAAAGACGGTAAAATAGTTTACAGAAACAGAGTGGAGCAAATAACATCCATTGCAAGTTCGCAAAATTTTTGCAGGGTTATTAGAAGCTCCTAATGTGCACATATAGGACCAATATATACATGCGGATCACGGCTATGGATCGTAACCCTAGCTCGATTTAGATCTGTGTCTCTCCCTTAGATGACATGACTGTGATAGTTGACTAGTATCAATGAACTCACTGTGATAATTGACTGGTATCCATGTAGATGCATCAATGATTAAACAAATATTCTTCTGCCAAAAATATGGATCAACCCGTACCTTCTGCCAAAAAGCATTTAAAAATTACATGATCTACTGAGCATATATTAATAAAAAGAATCTTGTGGCTTAACAGAGCATGTAAATTAAGCTTATATGAATAATTTGATTGGGTGAATCTCACACGAAAAGAAAAGACTGAAATGCCGTGTACGTAACTCCCGAACAAGAGCCGACTTACCTGGTGGTGGAGGCATTGCATCTCCCCCCTGCGATGGTGGTGGCGGAGGCAGCGAAGGTGGCTCACTTACTGGGTCAAAGAACCGATGATTGGTCTCGTACAGGATCAGGCAACTTGGCACCATGAACCGTCCTCCTGTGTACCTGACACAGCAGCTCCTGATCTCCTCGACGCCTACAACCAAGCAGTCGCTGCATTGCTGCTCCGTCAAGTCTGGTGTGCACTGCACCAACGCATAGATCTTGTCTGGCCCCACTGATTCGTTCCCTGATGCGTACTTTCTCAATGAGCCACCACGCGCCGCCTCAGCCAACAGACTGTTCAGGAGCTTCCTCATTGCTGCGTCGTATTTGTCTGGGCTCGAGACGTTGTCAGTGGTGCTTGCCAGGTAGGAGGGTTGTATCAGGACTACACCAAAGAACGAAGCGTCCGAGTACCGAATGATGCAGTTCCCGGTGTAGAGGAGTGCCTCCTTTTGTAGGGGGCAGAGGCGGCGCATGTCGGAGGCCAAGAGATTGAGGCACGCGCGGCAGCTCACGGCGGTTAAGTCACCGCGGCAGAGGCCAAAGGCATAGAGGGTTTGGGAGGCGCCGGAGATGGCAGCAGAGGCATTGAAGAAGCCGTAGGAGAGGGACGAGGAGTTGGAGATGGAGGAGAGGAGGGTGGTGAGGGTGGTTTGGTAGGTGCTGTTGGCAGTGAAGTTGCCGGTCGAACCACAGTGGGTCGCCGGGAATTGGGCGTTTATGGTGGAAGCAAACATGAGAAGAAGCAAGAGGAGGAGATTTGGAGGATCCATTTTTTTCTCTTTGGGTGTCTCGGGTGTCTCTTTGATAGACCCGACATAAACGAAGGGTTTAATCTTAAGAAATTAAATATGTTGAAATAATTTATCACGTCATCAATAACTCAGCCAAAACAAAATATACACACACCACACATCAAAGAGAGACCCGAGACACCCAAAAAGAAAAAGAAAAAAAAGAAAAAAAGAGAGAAGAAAAATGGATCCTCCAACCTGTTGCAGAGTGGTTGCAGAGTTGTCGTGTTTCTCATGGGGCAACGTTCGAGTCTCGAATAAATATTGACTCCTTTTACTGCGAGTATAAAAAGACGACCGGCGATTTCCAAGCAATGAGCAACTGGAGTCTCGACGAAGCATCGACTCTAATGGAAAAGCAAAGTCTCCGTTGTACGGAGTCTCGGTCTTCTGCAATTATAATAAAAAAGCGTTGACGCCTTCTGCCGAGTCCGTCTATTGCCCCGCAATTGCCGAGCAACGTGGAATCTTTACTAGTGAAACCATGACTAACAATTTGATGTTTTTCAACAGATGATTAACTAGATGTCAAAGGAAATTTGTTCATCTCCTTGTGATTTTTAGTTTCAAGTTTCGTTTAGAGCACTCCAAGAATAAAATGTCGAATGCATCAATATATGTAGACAGGGTATCCTAAAGATCACACGGGGAAGTGAATCACTTGAAATGTGCGAATGTTGATCCGAGCGGATCCAAACTTCACTTGCTCTTTTATACCCAAAAAAATAGTTGAAAAATAACATTGACACGACATTTTTTATATTACTTTGTTCAGTCACAGGAAACTTCCATTTAAATCTCCTATTCCATCATTTAAAATTAGAAGCCTAGTGTGTAGTGCTAATGAGAATGGGAGAATTTGATATGGTAAACCGAGGATGACCAAAAAGTCTCTTGAGCAATGGCTCAACATAAAATATTTCGGATATGAGAAAGAAAGAACTTGCAAACTAATTTATTGCTAATGAAGAGATGAACTGTACTTTGATCTCCTAAGCGGAAGATTGACTCCAGATTTCGATTCCGATTGACTATTAACCACTAATGATAAAAGTTTAGGGTTAAGGTACCGCTATATATGTAATCTTTAAGATCCCGTGAAATTATTTTTCAAGTTTGAGCTGTGTACACTAGTCTCACTTTTTAATTCGAATCAAATCTGGATTCTAGGGGCGGCAGAAGGTGGTTTCCCCCCAGAAGGTGGTTTTCTAATCTGTGGAAGAAGGTTATCTTCCATCAATTTAACTTTTTGTACTTTCTTTATATTGCCAAAAACATAGAGGGTTTGGGAGGCTTCAAAGACGGCGGCAGAGGCATTAAAGAAGCCGTAGGAGAGGGACGAGGAGCTGGTGGTGGAGATGGAGGAGAGGAGGCTGGTGAGGGCCCCTTGGTAGGTGCTGTTAGCAGTGACGTTGCCAGTTATGAGGCAGACACTTTTTAAGGGCTTTTGTGTCATGTCGAATACTTTCACATGTGTCCGACACTTTCGAACACTCTTTGATATTCGATTAACACGTGTCGAAAAATCCAACACTTGGTCAATTTTTTCGATACTCTTCGACACTCGAGTCAGAATTCTAACATACGAGTTTCCGACATGTGGTTCCGATATTGAGATCAATTTTAAAAATCCACTAAATGAGAGGTCAAAATATATATATCTAAAAAATAAAACACAATAATAAAAATAATAAAGAATATTAATAAATGGAGAATTAATGTTTTTAGTGCATATTCATTCTAGGCTTATTTATTTATTTATTTATTTATGAATTTGATTCAAATAATCATAAAAATAATAATTTATTATGTATATATTTAATATACAACGTGTCCCAACGTGTCGGAATTCTCTTTTTTAGAAACAACGTGTCGGCATGTCGTGTCATGTTGCGTGTCGCGTGTCGTGTCGGTGCTATTTAGATTATCGGTCGAACCATAGTAGGTCGCTGGGAATTGGGCATTTATGGTGGAAGTAAATAGGAGAAGAAGCAAAAGAAGGAGATTTGGAGGATCCAATTTTATTTTAT
Organism: Eucalyptus marginata; assembly: GCA_014182565.1. Taxonomy (NCBI): domain Eukaryota; kingdom Viridiplantae; phylum Streptophyta; class Magnoliopsida; order Myrtales; family Myrtaceae; genus Eucalyptus; species Eucalyptus marginata. The sequence goes on along the minus strand of CM024589.1, from coordinate 46,024,936 downwards.
TTTTTGGTGTTTCGGATCTCTCTTTGATGTAAGGATTACTCAATAGGCTCAAGCCCTAGATAATATAAATACCATGATGGATAGGGTGCAAAATAAAACGTGTTGATAAGTTTTATATAGGGGCGGCCATCATGCCGGCACGCGAGGCCTTATACATTTTTAATTTTAGTGCATATTATTTTATAAGATATTTAAAAATCTTTTATACTTTTCTATTTGGATCGACATTTTATTTAAATGTTTAAAAGTTGTAAAGACCTTAAGTTTTAAATTTACATTGATGTAAGAATTCGTTTGAGATCACAAAAAGTTACATCTTGCAAAACCTAAAAGAATCGAAGGCTAGAGCCATCGCTCACCTCACTAATTTTGGCCTAAAAGATCCATTACTGGGTTGGGTGGATTTGAAAAGGGTAGCCATGATACCATTCTAAAGAGCATTTGATGACCTAAAGAATTTGAATTTAGTTAATATGAAACCACACCAAATAAACGAATGATTTAATCTTAAGAAAGTATCTGACTAAAAAAAACTTAAGAAAGTAAATTTGTTGAAATATCTAATGAAAATTTACCAAGTCATCAATGCCTCAGCGAAAATAAAAAATAAAAATGACATCAACACGGATTGCCAAAGTTTTGCAACACGACAGAGCTGTCGTGTTTCTCAATGGGCAAAGTTTGAGTCTCGGAAAAGTAATGACTCCTTTTTTCGGAAAAGCAATTACTCCTTTTTTTTCTGAATTCGTCTTTGCTAGTATAAAAGAAAAGCAAAGGAAACCGGCGATTTGCAAGCAACGTGGGATTCGAGTCTCAAAGAAGCATTGACTCCTTTCTTTTTTTTAGAAGTAAACGGTGAGGCTTTGCATTTCATTCAAGGAGGATGAAAGTTACAGCCTATTGAAAGAGAGTCTATACATAGAAGGGTTAGTAACTCTGGAGGAATGATTGAAGCCCAAGAGGGATGAAGTGTGGCACGAGCCTAGGCTTTCGCAACCCAATCAGCCACTGCATTGGCCTCTCACCGACAGTGTTGGATACGCAAGCAGGGGAAGGAAGAACAGATCGCCGCGACATCAGCAACAAGCAGTCGAACCTCCCATGGTGGCGGACGACGGTCATTGAAGATTTCCACCAGTAGCAGACTATCAGACTCAATAATCAGGTCAGTTTCCTCCTTACCTTGTTTGAGCAGGTACAGTAGAGTGGAAATAAGGGCTTGGATTTCACATTGCAAAGGGGAAGATGCTTGGACAGTGCTGGCGAACCCATCGAGCAAGACACCAGTGCGGTCTCTGAGAAGGCACGCGATTGCGCTTGGTTTGTCAGCTGAGAGGAAAGCCCCATCAATGTTGGCCTTAATTCCATGGCGATCTGGAGGAGTCCAGAGTCGGTTAGGGCTCAGTAGATCGTATTCATTCCTGGGCAAGTGCTACGCCAAGCTGCTGTACAGGGACGCTTCAGCAAGCAATCGAGCCACCAGTTGGTGCGGATCTGTCCGAAGATGGCGAAAGATGAAATGGTTGCACGCCTTCCATAGCTGCCAGAGAACAGAGGCGATGAGCTCGTTGGAAGGTAATTTAGATTGATTGTCAAAGATGTCCTCAAGCCATGCATATATGCGGTGTCCCCTGTATGCTAGATGATTAATGTGTATGCTCGGGTGAGACCAGATCTGCTGAGTCCATGGACAAAAAGTAGAATGTGCTCGATAGTTTCGGGTGTGTGCATTGAACAGAAAGAATAGAGTGGTTCCTGTATGATATGTCGTCGGAATAGGTTGGCTTTCGTAGGAAGAGCATTGTGACACAAAGACTAGAGAAAAACACGAATGTGAGGGGGGGTCTGTAGTTGCCAGATATGACGCCATAATCGAGGTGATGGTTGGTAGGAGGAGGATGTTGTGTTGCTGTTGTGTGGGGTGGAGGATTGTCTAAGAATGTGATAGGCTGACTTTATAGAAAAGTTTCCTAATGTTGTGCTCGTCCAAATAAGGAGATCTGTAGTTGGAGTGTGACCTAGTGGGATGTGGTTGATTTCCTCAACTGTTTGCTGATCGAAGTGCTGCTGAAGAAGACAGATGTTCCAAGTATGGTTGGTAGGATTTATAAAAGCAGCAACCATTTTTGGCTCATCTCTAGGTGCTGGTCCACCTATTACGCCACTAGTCAGCCATTTGTCTTCACGTATATTAATTTTTTGGCCATCACCAACTAACCACTGAAGCTTGTGAATAATTGAATCTCAGCCTACAAGTAATCCTTTCCATCCCCAAGAAGAATTGGTTCTGTTTCCTGCATGCCAAAAGCTACTAGAAGGATAATAGAGGCCCTTGAAGAGTCTACCCCATAGGGATGATGGATTCTGAAACAATCTCCAGGCTTGCTTGCCTAGTAGGGCTCGGTTTAGGGTTAGTAAATCCTAAAAGCCTAGACCACCTTCTATTTTCTTAGTTTTAAGGAATTCCCATGCTCTCCAATGTATTCCAAATCTTGTGTTGCAAGATTGCCACCAGAATTTGGCGATTTTTCGTTCAATAGCCTGACATATGGAAGTGGGAATTTTGAATATAGTCATGGCATATTGTGGAATGGCTTGGACGACCGCCTTTAGTAAAATTTCTTTCCCCCCTTTGGAAATGAAGTGTTCTTTCCAGCCTTCTAGTTTATTATTAATACGATCCAAAATCCAAGCGAACATATCCTTTTTGGACACACCCCAATCAGAAGGAAGACCTAAGTACTTGCCAATTTTGTTTATAAGAGGAACTCTGATTTCAGCTGCAAGATTCTGCAGTAAATGATAGGGGCAGCCCCTGCTGCAATATAAACCAGATTTGTTTTTGTTTATGGACTAACCTGTTGCCATGCAGTATTGGTGCAAAAGATTGGACAGATTTTGAGCCTCTAAGATAGTGCCATGCAAGAAAAAGATTGCGTCATCCGCAAAGAAAAGATGGGAAAGGGTAGGGCAGTACCTATTGAGTGTAATCCCTTTGAGAGTGCCAGATTGAACAGCTGCATGCATGAGAGTGGATAAAAGGTTGGCCAATAGGATAAACAAGTATGGTGATAGTGGATCTCCTTGCCTCAAACCCCTGGTAGGATGGAAGCATGGCAATAAGTCGCCATTGAATTTGATGCTGAACGAAGCCGTGGTGACACACTGCATCACCAACCTGACCCATTTGTGATGAAACCCTAGGCATTTGAGATAGTCTTCGAGAAAATCCCACTCAACCCGATCATAAGCTTTCTGCATGTCTAATTTCAATACCGCCTGAAAGTGTTTGATCCGTTTTCTGATTTTTAAATGATGTAAGACTTCCTGCACTATCAAAATGTTGTCTTGGATCTGTCTACCTGTAACATACGCACTTTGTTCGGTGGAAATTAATTGTGGTAGCCACTGTTTTAAATGATTAGCCAAGACTTTGGAGATAATTTTGTACATAACATTGCATAGGCTAATGGGTTGATAATGCTCTAACCTTTCTGGTTGTGGTACCTTTGGAATAAGAGTAATAAGAGTTTTGTTGAAAATGGGGGGCAGCACTCCTAAGTCAAAAAAAGTCTTGACTGATGTGTATATGTCCTCTTGAATGATATCCCAATGGTGATGATAGAATAAGCCAGTGAAACCATCAGGTCCGGGGGCTTTAGTTACGCCGAGCTGGAAAGCAGCTTTCTGGACTTCATCTCTAGATACAACTGCTATTAAACTGTTGTTCATATCATCTGTGACAACAGAGGTGCATTGCATAAGAACAGGCTCATAATTTCGATGACCAGTCGATCTATAAATATTCTGAAAATATGTTTGCATAAGGTTCTTGAGCTGATCGGGATCACGGATCCAATCGAGGTGATCATCCTTTAACATATTGATTCAATTCTTTTGTCTGCGTTGAAGAGTTGTTGCATGAAAGAACTTTGTGTTCTTGTCCCCTTCCCTTAGCCATCGGACTCTTGATCGCTTTGCCCAATATATTTCTTCTCGCTGCCAAATTTTATGAATATCCTGTTGAAGGTTGGAGATAAGTGTTTTGTCATAAGGATGAACTGATTGATTAATATGGTCTTGTATCTATTGTTGTAACAGGGAAATGTGTTGCTGATCATTGCTGAAAAAAGCCTTACTCCATCGAGCAAAGGCTGAGGCAGTACGCTAAAACTTGCTTTCTAATAATTGAGATCGGGGGGAAGAGGAGGCCCAGGCATTGCTGATGATTGATCTGCATTCTGGATGCTGAGTCCAGAAAGCCTCGAAGATGAAACTTTTCTTGCGCCGTAAAGAAGGGGGTTCCGTGAGTAAAAGGAGAGGGCTGTGATCGGATGCAATAGCAGGAAAAGATAAGACTTCAGCCTCCAGGTAAGATAATCTCCATTCAGCTGTGCACATAGCTCGATCAAGTCGTTCTTTGACAGCTTCATCTCCATCTCTGTTGTTCACCCATGTATAAAAGCAACCTTTACTTGCAATTTCCATAAGCATGCAATCGTTAACAAACTCTCTAAAGGAATGTAGCCTGAAAGATTCCACTGGTTTTTTTCCTTCCTTTTCCCAATGATGTAATATGTCATTGAAATCTCCGATGCACACCCAAGGATAAGTATTAGAAGTTATAATGTGTCTGATTTCTGCCCATGTCTGTTGTCTTTTATAGAATATCGAAGGAGCATGTGGACAAGTGAGTTTCTTGGTGGTTGTTGTATGAGTATCTGTGCAAATTGTGTCAATGAAGTGATTGGTGGCATATACAACTGTTAAAGATACCTCCTGGTCATTCCAAAAAAGGACCATTCCTCCAGCCAATCCTATAGGATTCACTACATACGAACGAGAGAACTTCAGTTGCCGCTGTACATTCTGGATAAACTGTTATGAGTTTTTTGTTTCCATCAAAAAAATAATGTGGGGCCATTCTTTGGCCGCTAGAGCCTTTAAGGCTTGAATTGTCAGGGGGTTGCCCAGCCCCTGACAATTCTAGCTGAGGAGCTTCATTTGTTGGGTGGTGGCATTTTAGGGCATGCCACCTCAGCCCATGTTTCAACCCCCTTAGCTGTGAAGATGGGAGTTTCCATAACTTTTGAGGAAGATTCATAAAGACTGAATCGTTTTGTTTTCTTCATAGGACTGGCCTTAGAGGAAGATCTGGGACTTTTGATTTTCTTGGGAAGGGAGTAGTCTTCAATAGGGGATTTTTGTTTTTGGTCAGAAAAGGAGTGAGAATGGTGTGGGGAAAGTGGATGACTGGGCTGACATTGTTCAGTGGGTTTGTCTACTATGGCTGAAGGCACGTTAGTGCTCTGTGGTGCAGCTGTGATTAGGAGAGGGGTATTCTGTTGGGTTTCTGGTATGATTTCATCTGGTGCCAGTGGAGTCGAATATTGTTCATAAAAGGCAGTCCAAAAAGGACTATGCTCTCTGACCTCTGCCCTTAACCACTGCCCATAGTACAAGTTGGTTCTATCATCCATCTTGGTTGCATCATATGGGATGGTTTTACAGTGCATAGCATAATGGCCTAAAATACCACACGAGTAGCAATAATGAGATAGGCGTTCCTACCGATAGTCGATCCATATGTTCTGTTCTTCTATTTTGATGAGTTTGCCTAATTTCAGAGGCTCATTGAGATTGAGTTCCACTTGTGCCCTGATTGATTTGACTGATGAGTTGTCTCTGCTTTCAATTTTCACTTCTTGCACATGGCCCAGATTGTGTACTGATATGATAATCATTTCTTCCGTGCATCTTTCAAGGGGAAGACCATAAATTTTCACCCAAAAAGCACAAGATTTAAAGCCGTAGCAGTGCAGAGGAGTATTTGGCAGCCAAGGTTTCACCATAACCAGGTGATTTGCAAATAACCAAGGACTATTGTCTAGTATTCTCTGTTTTTCCTCTACAGACTTAAATTTAAACACATAGAGTCCTGCCTCACGTGGTGAAATTGTGACCTGTTCTGTTTGCCACGCTTTCTTTAAGGTATTTTGAAAGGCTTGAAGATTGATAGTGGGGTTAGACAGAATTTTACCCATTAAGGAAAGTTCGCAATCCTACAGTGTCTCTGGCGAAACAGCATCATCCCAGACTTCAACTTCCTGGTCTGGCCAGAGTCTTCCAAGGTGGTGACAGAGAGCGGCGAGTCGGGGATCCTCCATCGATTGAGATTGGGCCAAGTCTTGAAAAGTCGTTCAATTGCTAATGAAGATGGCGTCTAGAAGAATGGTGAAGGAAGTGCGATAGTGAGCGGAAGATGCATGCATGAGTTGGAGGAGAAGCAATGAGGAAGGGGGGGTGCTTGCATGTAGTGGGTACTGGATAGAACAGAATGATCGGAGGGTTTAAGGGAGAAATGGCAAGAAGAAGTGATGAATTCCAGAGGAGAATTGAAGAATGCGAGAGAGATTAGGAGGAGAATTGGGGCGAGATGGGTTTAGGCAAACTGAAACTACCCAGATGGTAGAGAGAACTTGACATTGTGAGAGAATTACTCTTGTGGTGAAGTGCTGAGATTCTCTGTCGTGCAGCATTGACTCCTTTCACTCAGTAGATAAGTGAAGAGAATGACGATTTCCAACCAAAGTGGAATCTTTGCTAAAGGTGATGTTTTCTCAATAGATGATGGCAAGGAAATATACTCATTTTCTTGTGATTTTAGTTTCTTGTTTTATTGAGAGCACTTCAAAGGTAAAATCTTGACTGTATCAATTTGATGTGGGAGAACACGTCCTTAAGATCAAGCTGATCTGGGCTTCACCTAACCTGCTATATAAAAAAAGGGAAAAAAATAATGTTGACACAGCATTTTTTATCACTTCATTCGGTTAGAGACAACTTTCACTTAAATTTCTTGTTTCGTACTTTTGTAAATGGAACCCTCGTGTGTAGTGCTAGTGGGAATGGGTGAATCTAATATTGTAAACCAAGGACAACCAAAAAGTCTCTTGAACAATAATTCAACCTAATATTGACAATTTTCCTTGAAAATCGTTGATATGACAATTTTCCCTTTAGAACGGCCGACGATAATTGGACCGTCATATTAACGATTTTTGGCGAAAATTGATCAGAATGCCTACATTAAAATTTTGCACAAAGATTTGAGACTAAATTGGCAAAATTTAAAAATTTTATGGTTGAATTAACATCCATACAATAAGTTTAGGATATATTGAATTAATTACATTATTGATGCTTATATCTGTGAATTTTCCAGCAAATAATTGCAATAAATGATGCTTTGGTAAATTAAAATGATTCATAACATTGGTTTATAAAGTAAGCTAGCATACTTTTGTAAGGTATTGAATATACTTTGTTTACCAAACAAACAACCCTTAGAGACTAAATATTGTCATTCACAGTTCCGAATAAATTAATACGACTTATCGAGGTTTAGACTGAAACAATTTGCTATCACAACTGCCATATCTTTGTCTCTTTCAATTGGTTCAAATATTTAATTGAAAGAAAGGCAGAAATGTGCCAAACAAGACTTAAAAAAGAGAGAGAGAGAGAAGTAAAAAATGTCAACATGTAAAATATATTCAACACTGTATTCAAATAATTTAAGCTTGAGTATAGGATTACACACTCAATTTATGGTCATATGAATGAATAAAATGCTTTAAAAGATTGAAGTTAACTTTCTTATTGTCGCAACCTTCCCAGAGACAAACCACCAAAAGGAAAAGCTAATGGATTACTAAGTTTACACTTAGCACAGACTCTTGATTATCCAACGAATGATCGAATCATTCGATTCTTTTAAAATGGACATTTGTTTACACCAAAAAATGACTAACCAAAAGATGGACATTTGCTTTTACTAAGTTTTTTTATTTTTTATTCCCCTTATTTTTTGGATAATTATTTAAAAAGAAAAGAAAAAAAAGAGAGAGAGAGAGAGAGTGAGAGAGAGGGCAAGGCCCATGCCCAGGCCTCCTTCTTCTTTGTCTTTCGCGTGGGCCGGGACCCATCGGCCCCCTCACCTTTGCAACCCAGCCCAGTCCCCCTCCTTCTTTCTTCTTATTCCTTCCCTCTTCCCCCCCTTCACCTCTATGCCTCACGCGCAGAGACCGATAACGAACAGAGGACAATTTACGAAGCGAGCTAGAGAGAGAGAGAGAGAGAGAGTCGCGAGTGTGAGAGCCCCTTCTCCGCGTGCAACACCGATTGCTTGGCCCGACGCCACCACTGCTTCTCCACCGACAACGCCATTTGCTCGCGTCGTTCTCGTCACCACCCGCGTTTGGATCCACCAACGAACTCCAAGCGTTCGACGATTTGCCCGAGAAGATTGGTGGTTAGGATTTGGGTTGCCGTGACCAGAGTGATGGTCGGCGATGGCGGTACTGGCCGGGCGGAGGGCGAGTCGCCCGGTGCAGGATGGCCAAGGTGATGCCGAAGGAGGCGTCGTTCTTGTAGCCACCCACGTTTGGATCCACCGACGAACTCCAAGCGTTCGACGATTTGCCCGAGAAGATTGGTGGTCGGGATTTGGGTTGCCGTGACCAGAGAGTGATGGTTGGCAATGGCGGCTGGCTGGGCGGAGGCGAGTCGGTGATGCAGGATGGCCAAGGTGATCTTGGAGGAGGCGCTCGGCCGTCTCCGTTGATCTCGCGAAAAGGGAGAACGGTGGTGACCGTGAACCGGGTCCATTCGCGAGTCTGCCTGACTCGGTTTTCCTTGGTTTTGGGCTAGGGTTTCTGCTTTAATGGGTCGGACCTAGTTCGATATAAATCTTGGGCTGGGCATATTGGAGTTTTTTTTAAACATAATTCCGAGTTTGGACCGCGCATGCCTAGCCGAGTCGATGGCTTACGGATTCAGATCCATCCCGACTCGGGAATCCGACCCGGATCCTTTTTTATAAGAGAAAATGTCACAAATAGTCCTTGAACTATTGATAAATGTCTGATTTGATTCCTGAACTTTCGATCGGCTCAATTTGGTCCCTGAACTATTGATAAATGTCCAATTTGGTCTTTGAACTTTCGATCGGCTCAATTTGGTCTATGAACTATTGATAAATGTCCGATTTAATCCTTTGTTACTGTTTTTCCTTTTTTTTTTGGCTTCTTCTCTCTTCCCTCCGCCGGCGTCGGCGAGGGTTGCTCGACGCCGACTCCCTCCGCCGATTGGCGGAGGGAGAGAGAAGAAAAAAAAAAAAAAAGAAAAGGAAAAACAGTAATGAATGACTAAATCGGACATTTATTAATAGTTTAAGGACCAAATTGAGCCGATCGAAAGTTCATGGACCAAATTGCACATTAAGTAATAGTATAGGGACCATTTGTGACATTTTCCCTTTTATAATAATATAGTATATTATTATTTTTAATATTAAAAATATTTTAATAATAGAAAAATAAAAAATAAGGAAAAAATAAAAATAAAAGTCTCATATTTCCACAAAAATCAGAAAACCCTTGAAACCCCACCCCAAAAAAAAAAATCGTATATAATTTCTTAAAAGCAAAAAAAAGTGTGATTTCGTGATGCATGGATTTCTATTTCCTCATTCTGATTAGGAATTGAATCCTAGAAGCTGTGATTGGTACAAAATGTTGCATAAATATTTTACTTGACGCTTAAACAAAATTAGATACCGAAAGAGCATTAGTGATTAACTAATATAATAGACTCTATGAACTTAGTTTCTTTAGTTACGTAGAAGTGAAGTATTTATTCCGATATTTCACTTGGGTTTTTAATCAACCCACTCCAAATCGATTAGTGGTAGCTCCTATTTAAAAACTCGGAGCATAAGTCGTGAATTGGTGGGTTTGGAAAAGCCCAGACTAAGCTTTATACTCAGTGAGCATTAGTCTCCGCACACACCCGTACATATGTGGGCACAAAAAAAAAAAAAAGAGGTCGCGAATACCACTTTACAACTCACATTAATTATTTTTATCTCCCTATTTTATGAAAATGCCACCTTCTTTTCTTTTTTTCCAAATAATGTTCATCCCCAAATCCTAAATTCTCACACCAACCCAAACACTTAAAAGCAACTAAAACTAAACCACCTAAACCCTAAGCAAGATTCTAAAACGAGTATCCAAGAAGGGACAATTTGGTCTTTCCAAAGTAGGGTTTTATTTAGAGTTATGTAAATAGTGTTTGAAAAGATAAATGTATGTAAGTGGTCATTGGTTTAAAAATGAGATACGTTTAAACGAACTTTCATTGGAAAATGTTTATGTGTTTTACACTCTTTTAGACTTTCTTTTATACTTCCTACACATACATGTATGCTTTTTGGCTATAACTACTAGAGACAAAAAAAGAAGAAGGAAATTAAAACATAATTGACTGATCATACAATTAAAAAATGCATTGACAAACACATGTTTGGCCACAGCAAAACCACAATACAAATACAATCGTGGAAAATAGACTATAAGTCTATGGAAAAAAAAAATTGAGATTGCATCACATTTTTATTATTAACATCCTAATTTTTTCCTATGGGTATGACATATATAGCTATTAATTTCTCCTAAGTAAAATATCATTCTCATATTCAATTATATTTAAGTAGTGACTTGATAAAGTTGTCTTGTTCAAAGTGGCGATGATTATACAGGAACATTTTCAAAGTCTCATGAACAATCAATATCTGAACAATTGCTAAGCCTAGAGAAACTTAAATTGATCAAATAATTGAGAATTTGTGTCTCTAGAACTCTAGATCCATGGTTTGATTCTTACTCAATTTAACTGCTTTTTAAAAAATGTAATTCTTCATGAATCTCCGAGCATCGATCATATATGTATATGACGACATGCCTTTGACTAAAAAGGACTTAGTTTGATGCATAAAAAATGGCTCAATATGTCACTTGAGCAGCACACAAAGATCATAATTGCTAGGAGTATATATAGTATGATTTGAACTGCTTTGAGCTATGTTTCAAAAAAAGTAATTTGTAACAAATCTCCTAGCATCGATCATATATGTATGTGATGGCATGCCTATGAATAAATCAGAAAAGGACTTAGTTTGATGCATGAAAAACTGGCTGAATATATCACATGAGCAGTACACAAAGATAGCAATCGCTAGGAGTATATATAGTTTGCTTTGAACTAATTTATCAACTATTTTAAATCCAGACTCTAATAGTTTGGATTTTTTTATTGGAAAAACGTAATATACTATCAATTTGTTTTGTTATGGGTTTGATTGAATAAATATTACCTTTAATCTTTCCCAACAATTATGCAAGAAGTTTAATATCTATATAATCTCAAAGTTTATATTTCCAATACCAAACAAGAAAGAAAACGCTCCTCCATAGATCCATAACAATTATTTCAACCAAAATAAGTATATGATATTTTGAGTGCAAGTAGCATAATTTAATTATTTTTCATCACTCAAAATTCAAGTTTAAGCTCAAGGTCAAGCTCTTTAGCTCCGGTTTGTGTTAAACTTGAGCTATGCGGTGAGATTTAATATTGGTAATCAACCTTAGGAAAGTGAAGTTTTGGCTTCTAAAACATTTCATCAAGTAAAAGCTCTTAATCGATAGCTCATTTAAACTTGAAATGAGTGTTGTAGTCTCAATTTATTAGAGCTCTTGACTCACGTTGTGACAGCCCAAATTCTACAATGATAGGGGTAATCATTCAGCTGTCCTTCTACTCAAAGGATTAAGCCTCAATCCATGCCCAAAAAGTTGAGATCTTAAAAGTCCCCATCAATAATACTCTCGCTTTATTTGCCACTAACCAAGTAACCTATAAAGATTGTGAAGGAATGGGATGAGTAACCATAGCCTAGTCAGTAGTGCGTATCCCTTCAAAGCAAATCGAGCAGCTTTTATGCATGTATAAAGCAATACTAGAAACTCGTAATCCAAAGTCATGATATATATATTGAATCAACTATGTATTGTTTCATTTCAACAAATCTTTATATAAATAAAAAATATTCATTTAAATCCACTATCACAATACATAAATCAGCAGTCAGGTTTATTAATTAATCTCAAATCACGTGTCAATGGCTTATCCATCAACCAAAATATTGCTCAATATCCTACCATACGACACGACATCTAGTGATAAGGCGACTAAGATTCTCCCCTTAGTAAAGTCTCCACCTATAAAATTGGTGGCTCAACCTGGAAGAATATCCTAAATTGGTATGCATACCCACAAACCTCTCAGCGGGTTCATAATTATATTGAGCATCAAACAATTATCTTCCAATACTAGAAATCCAATCTAGAATTAAATCTTATAAATCAAATAAATAACTTTTCGCAACGTAATCCATTCGCCATTTTTCAACCATTTTTTAAATCATTCATAAACCAGTTTGCAAAGTAGTTAATATATTACTTCACAACACCTTGCATAACATGCTTTCTAAAGATTCATAAATATGGAGTAGTAAACGCTTGATTTGGCTTTTTATACAACAACTATGCCATTTCTTTACTCGTACTATATATAATCTATATTGTTTTTGAAATATGTATTTACAAACTCAAAGAAGAAAAAGTACCATTCACCTCGTAATGCCTCGATCAAACAACATTGTTATATGTGCTGACAATCTCGTAATCTTAACAATTAAACAAAAATCGATATCAAAACTGACTAAAATATTACAACAACTATGAAATGGCCATACTAAACTTAAACGTTAATGAAACGACTCCTAGGTGCTAGAAAAACTCTTAACCAGAGCAGATATTCAAAGTTATTTACAGCACAAAACTTGAGTACAAAATTGAGTAACGTCATAATTCTCTCCATCAAACTCCATTTCAAGTGAGCTTACAGTCAAAAGGAAGATCTTTTGAATCATTGGAATACCCATAACTTGGTCAACCCAAAATCAAGCCGAAAACCATCGAAATTTGGCCTTACTCTTGAGGGTTAAGGGTATGCTCCTAGATGCATATTGTGCTTTATTATTTGCATTCTTGCATTTTCATTGTTCGGTAGTTTTTTGGAATTTGCTAAACTTGAAAACCATTTTATTAAGTTCTTGAGCATTATTTTAAGAAATAAATGGAGTCTTTCGTTCAGCAAAAAAATAGCTGTAATTTATCCAATTGAATAAGACTTGATGTCATGAATTGAATAAGAACTGATAACAGAAATTTAATTTGTAATTTCATCTAAAAAAGACTCGTATTTTCTCAAACAATGTTTGATAATTTCGTATGAAATTTATAACCTGAAAACATTATTAAATTAAAAGCCCAAAAGCCACTAGTTGCGCATTGTTCATCATTCGTAGCCAACTTTTTTTTTTTTTTTGAGCAAACTGTAAGTCCAAATTAAGTTCCGTTAAAATTCTACGATTCTACAACACCATAAACTATCATTTTTATATATATTCGCAGCTCAATGACTCCTTAATCGAACTTTATAGTTCAAAATTCATAAAACTTCAAATTTGTGTCCTCACCCCAAATGTCACTCCAATGAGATGAACGAAGGGTGTGAGCAATTACCAAAAGTTGCGATACATAGTTGAATAGGCTTGGTGAGACATCCGTGGCGCAAAATCCTCATCTTCTCTTCCCCTTTCTTCCTCTTCTCTCTTCTTTCCTCCTTTTATTTTCTCTCTCTTATTCTCTCTTTCTCGAGTGTGCTCTCAGCCACGCTCTCCTTTTCCTTTTTTATTTCATTTTTTCTTTTTTTTTTTTTTGGGGCCCCACTCGTGTCAACCAACCAAAATAAAAATGCAACTTTTGCACATAATCAAAGGAATCATTAAGCAATATGAGCCGTCGTAAGAAGATATGATGCTGCCGAGTTGAAGTGACATCTTGTATTAATAATCTCTTGGATAAATTACAATCAATAAATATTTTCAAATGAGGAAATTATCTAAAATGACATAAATTTATAGCACTTTTACCAATCCAAACTTACTTTTTATGGTGTCAATTGAGTTTTAAACATTTTCATATTTTACTAATTGAGTCTATTTAGGTGATTTTGCCATAAAGCACTAATGTAAACGCTGATCGTCCTACTTAATATGGCAACCACTGAAGTAGACAATTTTTAATAATATTTGTTGACACCTAGTTTTTATTTTTTATTTTTCATTTTTCAAAAATGAAAAAATCAAAAATCAAAATCAAAATAAAAATTTTAATTATAAAAGAAAAAAATTTGAAAGAAGCCCGCGCCACCGCCCAGCCCCTTTACCCTCTTGTCCCAGCCCACTCCCCTGCTTTCTCCTCTAGCCGTTGGCTGCACGGGGAACCTGCGAAGAAAAAGAGAAGGCGAAGCCGAAAGCAAGGGACAGGGAGATCCGATGGTGGCAGGCGCAACAGGATCGGGCGAGGTCGAGCCGCCTGGCAGGGTCCACTGGTTGGCGAGCCAGGTGCACGCGCACACGAGCTGAAAGAAAAAGAGAGAGGAGAGGAGGAGCCAAGAGGGAGGACAAAGAAAAACAAACAAAAAGAAGGACCGAGGGAGAGAGGGAGAGGCGGAAGGGAAGGAAGGAGCCAGAAGAAAGCCTTCGCCGTGGTTAGTCGTTCGCCCGAAAGCCGCTGTCCGTTGCAGCCATCCCCTCGAACCAGGTAGGTTTTTTTTTTCCACCGTGTGTCTCCTGTCTTCGAAAAACGACGGACCGAAGCTCGCCGACTAGTTCGCGCAAGTTTCGGTCCAAGCCGGTCTTCCCTAAAAGTTGATAGATGTTCCAGATGCGTGTTTATGAGGTTTAGATTTGTGCTCGTGTCCGTACCAAGTCGAAAATGCCCCGTATCAACAGTGTATGTCAAGTGTTTGATAAAATGCTCGAGTGAGAATCGGAAAAGTATTTCACATTTTGACATGGAGATTGGCTCATTCTTGTGCCTACATCCACAGGGTTATGTTTGTTCTGCTTGTATCCATTCTTTTTGTACGTTTATCGCGAAAGAATCGTATATTGTCGAGCGGCCGTGTTTCTTGGTTCCGGTAAATGGGTTTATGGTCGCCGGAGTTCGTGGCCGACGGTGGTTTGTGCCGGTCGGGATGGGCAATCGGTAGGTGTTGGTTCGGTGGTGGAATGCCATTTGCTTCGATCGGTGTCGTTTGGTCGAGCTTCGGTGAAGAGCGAGAAATCGGTAAAAAGAGGAGCTGTGAACGTGCAGGGCGTCCAGCGAAGGAGAAGAAGACCAAAAATAAAGCAAAAGAAAAAGAAAACCAAAAGAAAAAGAAAAGTAAGAAAAAAGTAAAAAAAGTCAAACCAAAAAAAACAAAAGAAAGTTGGTCTCGGGAAGGGAAATTTGCAGGGGGAGTGCGCAGCAATTTCCTTTTATTATTATTATTATTATTATTATTATTATTATTATTATTATTATTTTATTTTTTTTTAAAATCAAATAAAAAATGCCGGATCCGGTTCGGATTGGGTCCGCTGGTCGGATTTGGGTTTACCCAATCCGGATCCTTTTTTTTTCGAATTAAATATTAAGAATATATTAAAAATTCAAAAATTTTCAAAAAAATCAAAAAAATCAAAAATTTCGAAAAAAATAATAAAAATTCAAAAATATTTCTGAAAGTTCAAAACTCTAAAAGCATTAAAAAAATTCGATTTTTTTAAAAAAATAAAATTAAAAAAATTAAAAAAATTAAAAAATTAAAAAAAAAACTAAAACAATTTCGAAAATTCCAAAAATTAAAAATTACAAAAAAAAATCAAAAAATTACAAAATTAATTACAATTTTTTTTTTTTTTAATTTTAGAAAAATTATTATTATTATTATTTTTAAAAAATTAAAATTAATTAAAAATTTCGAAAATCCAAAAATGTTGGGGCTTGGTTAAGAGTTGTTACGTTTCGCATTCTTAGTGTAATTAGATATTTATTTTCTTTTATTTCGACTATTGCATGTTTAATTCGCATATCTATCTAAGTTTAATTGCAAATGTTTAATTTTTAATGCAATTAGGATCTTGCTAGTCATGATTATTACTTTAATGATTGCGCACCTGCATGGTCACCTCACATGTTAATGGATAAGTATAAAATCAATTCAAACTGTCTGCCAAAAATCATTTTGTTAAAACGAACAAGATTAGGTACCGAAATGGCACTAATTAATTTATTAGTGTAATCAAGTCCCCGGACCTAGATTCTCTAGTTACGTAGGAAGTGAGGCATGCTCCCATGCCTCACTTGGTTTCTAGCCGACCCCAATAGGCTAGTGGCGACTCCTTTTATGCAAAATTCTTAAAAAATATCCCAATGTCACGCGGGGTATGGGCTTGGGAGAGCCTGCGTCTAATCATGGGCCTTAAGCCTATCTTTTAGGCAATACCCCTAAACCTGTTCCCTCCCCCCGAGGGTAGGTCGCGACAGCTTGGCAACTCCGTTGGGGACTTGGTTTTAAACCTTAGAGGACTTAGGCCAAAATTAATCTTGTTCAAAAAAAAAAAATTTTGTTGGGCAGCGGGTCCCTAACGTGTTAGGTGTTAAATGTTTCGCAGTTGGGAGTTATAAGGGGAGGAGTGATTGTTAACCCCTTGTCTTGCAGGTGTAGAGTTGGGAATGAATGTTTATGCTTTGAATTTATGAAGTGTTATTTGCCTATAAATTGTCATGCTTGCATTTCCTTTGCATTGCACTGCACCCTAGCACACACAACCCGTCGTCGGACACGGGCGGCATAGGATCACTTAGGATGGTGTTGAGGTGGATACCACTCCGACTACAACCATGTAGTACGAGTCGCCCATCTCAACCCCGAAATTTCTTTCCTGATGTCAAAGATCCCCACCCTAGTCTGCGACCATGCGACACGAGTCGGTTCTTTGACGAAGCCGGAGTCATGGGATAACTCGACCTAACCACAATCTTGTTGGTTCAGTCCGGTAATCTTATGGCTCCATTTTGAGCTGTCTAGAGTAGAAATCGAACCACTGTCCATGCGCATGCCTGTGTCATTAGTATTGTTACCCCAATGAATGGAGTAAGTTTCTTGAATTCTTTCCTGCGCAATTTATTTATTCGTTTTCCTTTTGGTTGGTCCATGACAAATTAGGTTTGTCGTTATTTGGGTTGGCATACGATGGGGTACCCGAAGCCGCATCATTTCTATCCCGAGAGTTGAGCTGCGCACGTGGTGGGATAAGCTGGATCGGCGCCGTGACCGGGTGCGATCTTATGTCGGGCGATTACTCCCCCTATTGGAAATAGAGACTCATTGTGGTGTCATGCGAGCGTTAGCGCATGTCTGGTGCCCCGCAACGTGCACGTTCGTATTTGGTGATCACAAACTCACTCCAACCTTGGAAGAATACGGTATTGCCATTGGAAAGCCCTTAGTGTCTGAGTTGGTTAGCCCTCCTGTAGGAACTGAGCATGTATCGACCTTATTTGAATTCATTCAAGTTAAAGGAGAGGACGTGAGAAAAGTTTTGAGAGCCAATCGCAAAACCTGCCCGTTTTCATTTTTAAATGAGCTTTTTCAAAATGCCCCATCTTTCCAAAAGAATAGGATTTTCCTGTTAGCTTTCTTTGGGTTTGTGATATTCCCACATTGTAAGAATGCTATTAATCCTTCTGTAGCGTGGGTAGTTCGTGAAGTATGTATGGGAAAAGGCTTTGTTAATGCTATCTTGACTGAAACTTTTCTCTCACTTACTCGTTTTAAAGAGAATAAAGACAAAGTTTTCCATGCTCCTCCTGCACTCTTGCAAATTTGGTTCTTTTCTCACATTAAGGGGTTCGGCGGCTTAATGAACATAAGCAACATTTCCGATTCTAGCCGCCCTATCCTAAAGTTTAAAGATAGGAAAACGTTTGCCCTGGTTATCATTATTCCAGTGGCTAGTTTTCATGACCAACCCCTGGACTGAGGATTTCCAATGGCATGCCAAATGGCTCGGGTTCGAGAAGCACGGTTCGTGTGTGGGCTTCTTGGACTGTTCCTCTATTGGGAATCGGAGTCACCGAATATTACTCGACACGAGTCACCCGTCGGTTTCAAGAGGTTCAACGGCTTCCGCCGGCGGTCGGGGAGGACCCGCTTAGGATAGACTTCACGACGGATGCCAAGGTTACGAGGACTCCGTCGCGTTGGTCAAGTCGATGTGGGATATGTGCCACCCTTGGAAGCTGATCTGGCCCGAAGAAGAATTGGAGGGGCAAGAGAAGACCTACTATGCCTCGAAGGAATACATCCATAGGCACAAGATCCCGGAGAGCCTCCGCCCGAAGATTCCTGAAGCGCCATTGAAGATCACCCACCGAGCCGAGATCAAGTGCCTCAAAAGGGAGCTCGAGGAAGCCGAGGAGCATGCTTTGAAGTTAAGCCGAGTTAGTGGAGCTGCCACGAGTGGAAGCCGTCCTCATTAGTTAGATTGAGTCAAGCGCAATATGTAGCGAGACCATATTCGTTTGCATTGCAATATTAAGGAGTTGTCTCGAGTCTCTATGTGGAAAACTGGGAGTTATGAGAATGTCTTTTCGTCTTTGAAGTAACTTCGTTGTTTAAGGGTTTTCTCTCTCTTTCTTTCTTGTATTATGTGACAACCTGTTTTTCAATGAAATGAACAAATTGGGGCGATTAGATCGTTGTCATGGGCCGACCATCTAATTATTACTTATACTTATGTATGCTTATCTACCCTTGCACCAGGTACTAGCTGATCGATTGTCAGCTGCTGATCGTCGACACGGCCAAGCGGAGATCTCCAATTCGCACGCGCGCAAAAGTCAGAATGGAGAACGAGGACACCAACGTGCGCATGGCCAAGATGGAGGACCAGCTGGCCCAACTCACCGCTATGATGCTTGAAATAAGCCAAAAGCTTAAAGAGCCCCACGCTATAGCTGTCACTGGAACATCCACTCCTACGTCATCGGGACAAGCTCCCCCGTCGACGGGGGGCACGCACGTTGCTGATCTCCCTGGGAAAGAAATTGCTGGAGAGGCTCCTTTTGTCACGCCGATCATCGTCAATTTGGACCCTCCTCCGAAGGAAGACCCAACACCTCGCCTAAGTGAAGAAAGTGAAAAACGTCTAGCAAAGATGGAGGAGCGGCTGTGTGCCTTGCAGGGTTACGAGTTGAAAGGGGCGACGAGGCTATCTCCATACACCAAGACAAACTTCCCAGAGAATTTCCAAGAGCTGGAATTCACAAGAAAGTACGACGGAACGGGATGCCCCAATACCCACCTTAGAGGAAAATGGCTCGTTACGCTGACAATGTGCCATTCCTCATACACACATTCCAAGATAGTTTGGAAGGCATTGCCCTAACATGGTTCATCGCCTTTGGACATTGAAGAATTCACCGGTTGGGATGATTTAACCAATGAGTTCTTGCGGCAATACCAGTTTAATACCGAGCTCGCCCCCACGAGGGAGGAGTTGACTCGCATTGAGAAGAAGAGGAATGAGTCATTCAAGGCCTTTGCACAAAGGTGGAGGACTATGGCCTCACAAGTGAAGCCGGCCTTGAATGAGAAGGAGATGAAGCAACTATTCCTCAAGACATTACCCCCTGAATACTTCCAAGGGTTAGTGTTCTCAGGTTGCCAGATGTTTCCACAACTGGTTGAGGTAGGTGAAGGGGTCGAATGGGCAATTATGGAGGGAAAAATATCTGCTGGAGGCATGAAGAAATTCATAGCGAGAAAAGATAAGGAGGCTGCCGATCGAAGTTGCGCTTGTGCAAGAGCCACCTCTCCCTCGGCCGACCACCACACACGTGTGCACAAGCCTATAGTGGCTCAAGGCGGCTCGTCACAAGCATGATAATGCTAAAAGGCCATTTCGAAAGGGATTTTCTCCATTACCACGCCCGCTGTCAAAGTTCTTGCCCATGCTTCTCGAAAAGAGGATGGTCGCGAAGGAAGTACCTAGGGATAATCCCCCAAGGTTCGTTGGGTTCGATATGACCAAGACCTGCGAATACCACATGGGAGAAAGGGGGCATGATGTAGATAATTGCCACGTGCTGAGATACAAAGTTCAGCAGCTTCTAGACAAGAACATCTTGACTTTCAGGGAGGCTCAATGTGCAACAGAACCCTTTACCGAGATCATGCGGGGGAGTGAACTCAATTTCGAGGACCGCGGGCGAGTCAACGGCCTCTAGTGGTAGATGATTTTGAATTGTATGAGTCCCTAGTGCTAGCGGGATACTACGGAGGTCGGGAGGATGTGACCCTAGAAGAGAAAGCTGCACCGTGTCCACAGGATGGTGACTATGGGAGTAATCCGGCGAAGAAGAGGAAGAGAAGGTCGTGTCCATGATAATGCCGTCGTCGTGCTCATCTTCTGCAATTTCACTTGTAGCTCTCGGGCGAGAAAGGTTATGCTGTATCTCAAAGACCCCGACTTTGTACGAGGAAGGGATGATAGCTATGATAACCCCGATGGTGATTGAACTATCGATGAGGAGTCCATAGGGAATGTCGAGATGGAAATCGCGAACCCGTAAGTGACCTTATGGTCGAGGAGATGTCGGCAATTGAAGTCACGGGAGAGAACGCAACGCCGGTCACGATTGAATTGCCACCCCAGGAGAAAGATGAAGTGATAATGCTAGAATATCCTCCTAAATTCGATCCCAAAGCTATACCTTGGGATTATGGAACATATGAGGTAGATCTTTGTCACACGATCGGTCAGCTGTTATGCACCTGATAAAGGAGTAGAAAAGAAGGCTGTGACCGAGGAGGAGGCAAAACAATTCTTAGCCGTAGTAAAGTCCAGTGAGTTCAACGTGGTGGATCAATTGCGGAAGTTACCGGCTCAAATCTCCCTCCTGGAACTATTCAAATCTTCCGAGAAGCATAGGGACATCTTGCTAAAAGTCCTTAATGAGGTGCATGTACCTGGGAGTCGATCGATGAAGTCCGGTTAGAAGAGTTCGTTGGGGCCGTTCTGCGAAAGACCAAATTTCCTTTTTGCGATGAGGATCTCCCCGATGGTCCTAATCATACCAAAGCGCTACATATCTCAGTAAAGCATGAGGGTACTCTTGTTTGTAGAGCGTTAATCGATAACGGTGGGGCGCTCAATATATGCCCGTTGGCTACTCTCCATCGTCTTGGTATTGATCTTGGGAGAATCGCATGCGGCAAGTCGGCTTGTGCGAGCTTTTGACGGGATGAAGAAGGAGGTGATAGGGGAAATTGAGCTTGAAGCTGGCGATTTTGTACTTTTCCAAGTCACATTACGGGTGTTAGATATACCAAGCGCCTTCAATTTTCTTCTAGGAGGCCATGGATCCACACACAGAGTGCTGTTGCCTCTAGCCTCCATCGAAGGTACGATTAGAGTGGTGGACAACGGGCTTATCACGGTCCATGGAGAATCGACTTCAAGATCTATCACGAGACAACCATCCCCTATGTGGAGCTTGAGTGTGCGAGGAATCCGGCTTTCAAACCCTCGAGCTAGTGTCCATGGTCCATGTGCCCGCAAGGTCTTTCATCAAGGCTCTGAATTGTCTAAGCCGGCCATAGGCTGGGAAAGATTATCTTTGGCGAGCGGGTATAATCTGGAGAGGGCCTTGGATCACACGGTCAAGGTGTGCGAAAACCCATTGAAGCTCACAAACACTCGAAGAGGAGAGGCCTAGGATATGTTGAGGGGCAAGGAGGTCGTAGCGAGCAAGATGGTCGTGGCAATCGAGGAGGCCGTGGAAGGCAGAGAGGCCGAAATGCCCGAGGAGGCCGGGGTGGCTATAGAGATAGGAGTGAACGTATTGCCCGAACAGAGGAGGACGAGGGCGATCAAGGCCCATTTCCCCCGTTGCTAGAAGAGACGTTTCCGGGACCTCCAAAGATGTTATTCGAGGAAGAGGAGGACGTCTATGGTGTGACCGAGCTATTCAGGGCGACATCATATGCACCATCGGCGTGCGTGGAAGCCGAGTCCTCCGAAGTCATGGCTGTCCCTCCAGTAGGGCGGTTCTCGTTTGGCCTAGTCTTTTATTTTATGTATTCTCTCCCTAGGCGGGACCTCATAGCTTTTCTTTCTTTGTTTCTGTTTATGTCGTTTGTAACGTGAACTACGGTTAACCCCGATCTTGAGCCGTTGGTCGGGGTGGTGTGTGTTAAAATACGGCCTTATCTTTCCTAATTCAATAAAATAGACACATTATTTATTAAGGACATGTGAAAGCACATCAAACTAGCCCTATGATGGTCGCCGAGGCCTAGGCTTCCACATGCTCCCTTATTTAACCATTTTTGCAGGGCGAGGAAATCCATGGATATGAGGACGAGTTCTTGAAACTTTTACAAAAATACTTCAAAATCTTTTTCAAAACGACATGCATCATCCTTGTTGTTGATATTACTCTAACTCATCTCATCGCATCTCAGGCATCACATTATGCATAATCATAATAAGGACACATGTGACTCGGATGTGCATGAAGAAAGTTCCTCAGGTTCTAATGGCACCGATGATGATGATCATAAGGGGATCGAACGCGAGTGGAATCGACATGAAGAATCAAGGCCGTTGACGAAGAGCGGGCGAGTCACGATAAATGGGTGATGTAGAAAATGTCGTGGAAGTAAAGATCGGGGCATGTCTCTCGAGTCGGGGCGGAAAAGATGACTAATCTCTGAAAGAATATCAAGATGTGTTCGCCTGGACATATGCCAACATGTAAAGGGATTGGACCCCGAAATTGTGGAACATACTTTACCGACAGATCCTAATATGCCACCTAAGAAGCAAAGACTCAGGAGAACTAAACCAGAGTTGTCCAAGAAGATTGAAGAAGAAGTTATGAAACTATTGAAAGTAGACTTCATCGAAGTGACTCTTTATCCTGATTGGGTAGTAAATATCGTGCCTGTAATGAAGAAGGATGGACGAGTCAGAGTGTGTGTTGACTATCGCGACTTGAATCGAGCAAGTCCCAAGGACGACTTTCCGCTCCCGCATATCGATGTCTTGGTTGACAGTACGGCGGGATTTGAATTATTCTCCTTCATGGATGGCTTTTCTGGATATAACCAAATCCATATGAAGAAGGAGGATACGAGCAAAACATCATTCATAACTCCTTGGGGGACTTTCTGCTACAAAGTGATGCCTTTCGGTCTAAAAAATGCTGGGGCAACGTATCAAAGGGCCATGGTCACGTTGTTTCATGACATGATGCATAAGGAGATCGAAGTATATGTGGATGATATGATCGCGAAATCAAGACGAGGTGAGGACCATGTTGAAGTCTTGCGGAAACTGTTCGAGCGCCTTCGAAAATTCAAGCTGCGTCTCAACCCCGCAAAATGCGTTTTCGGAGCAAAATTGTGGCATCCTAGAAATCAAGGGCAAGCCCTAAGGTGCCCTAGAGCTTTTAAATAGGTAATGAATTTACCTATTGGTTTGTGTTTTAGCCTTAATTCTTTCCTAAGGCTTTGTGCTTTGTGCCTTGTGTTTTTAATTTAAATTTAAGGTAATTAATAAGGATAAAATTATGTGTTGTCATGCTTGTTATAGATTAATTTGTTATAGATAAATGTTATAGGATTTTAATTTAAGTAAAATTAATTGTTAGTTTTAATTAAATTGGGAAAAGGAAATTGGATTGGGCCTTAGGCCCAAGGGTGGACCCTAATGGGCCAAGTGGCCGGCCCATTAAGGCCCACAAGTGGGCTGTCGCCGGCCCAAGGGGAGGGGAAGAAGTGGCCGGCCCACTTCTTCCAAGGAGGCCCAAGAGGGCCCAAGCTTGGAGCCCAAGCCCATGCATGGGGCTTTGCCAAGTGGCAAAGCTTGCTTGCCATGCATTGGGCAAGGGAAAGGCAAGGCAATCATTGCCTTTGGGGGAAATGAAAAGGGATGGCCGGATGGGGGGGGTGTGCGAGAGAGAGAGAGAGAGAGAGAGAAGAGAGAAAGGGAAAGGGAAGAGGAGAGGAGGCTCGCGTGAGGAAGAGGGGAGCCGTCCGTCCGCCGCCGCACGCCGCCCGTCCATCCGCCGTTCGTCGTCGTTTCTTCTTGGTTTAGAGGCAAGTTTAGGGTCCATCATCTCTCTTTGCATGTGTGCTTTGCATGTTGGTTGGGTTTTGTTGTTTTGAATGCACGAAATGGAGTGAGGATGGCTTGATCTTGGAGGTGCATGCTGTTTTCGCACGGATCACTGGAGTCAGAAACTTGTGGGAGCTTACATGCATGTTTGGAGTTCGATTTTGGCTTGGATCTCTTCATGAAAGTTGTATCTAACACCTTCAACTATAACATACTGAAATTTCGTGAAAAATGATGGAGATTTAAGGGGTCAAAACCTCATTTTTCGGAGACCCTAGATCTGAAACTGTTTTTCTGACCTTGTGGTGGATTTGTGCTTGCATGTTGGGTTTTTACTAAGAATCTCTCTTTGACTTCTTCGTGAGACTTGTAGATCACATCTTAAGGATGAATATACTCAAATTTGAAGCAAAAAGAACAAGTTTAGACTAGGAAACCAACCTGATCTTGAAGACGATGAAACTGGAGTCGCGATGTGGGATACCCGAGACTTCGTGGAACCATTTGGAG
This sequence comes from Eucalyptus marginata, assembly GCA_014182565.1. Classification (NCBI taxonomy): domain Eukaryota; kingdom Viridiplantae; phylum Streptophyta; class Magnoliopsida; order Myrtales; family Myrtaceae; genus Eucalyptus; species Eucalyptus marginata. The sequence goes on along the minus strand of CM024589.1, from coordinate 46,000,437 downwards.
GTCTTCCTTTGGTATTTTGGCCTAAGTTCCTTCATGATAGTTGTAGGGGATCCTTAGAAGTATAACATATCCAAATTTCAAAGAAAACGAAGAAGTGTAGGTAGGTCAAATCTCCATATTTCGGACATAGTACTCTGGGTGTTTCGGTAACTTGACCAGAAGCTTCGTGGATCCGTAATAATTTATCTAAAATGAATTTGGCCTAGGTTCCTTCATGAAAAGTATATTTTAATGTCTTAAATATAACCCAGTAAAATTTCATAATATTCTGAGGTCATATGGGTATTTTAATTGACTTATCAAGAAAACTGTGCGTTCTGCCCTTGTCCGAAAATGTGTACTAAAATTTTGGAAATGCTGTTTATTGTGTAGAAATTGTTTGACTATGTGTTTTCTGCAGAAATTTCTATTTTATTGAATTAGGATATTTTATGCTTTAATTTCATGAATTTTGGGATTTATGAGATTATTTAATTATTTGCAAAATAGAATAAATTGGAATTTATATATTTTAAATTGCATGTGGAAAGTATATGGTTATTAGTGGCATATAACCCCATAAGAATTTAATCTATATGAGTAATTGCATATATTGCATGTATGTGTAAATGCTTGTTAATGCATGTACAAGTACAAAGATGATCTGGTTTTGCCATGACATCATGTGCATGATAAATTGAGACATAATTGGCAACGTGATCCATGGAAATTGTTGGGGGAAGATGATGATGCCCGGAATGTATAGAGATACATGGCCGGATGGCCCTGGGAGTGTCAGGATGCCCGGAATGGTTGGGTGCCGGAAGCCTCGGAGGTCTTTGCCCGAGGGGATGCCTCGTGATGCCAGTTGGGATGCGAGATGCCCGGAGCGTTGGGGGTGCCGGATGCCTGGTGGCCATGATTGGCATAATTCCAAAGGTTCTTCTCGCAAGGCCCGAATTTGGGTGCGAGTGTAAAGTATGGGATGGATGATCCCGAGAAAGGGAGATGTGATGATCAATTGAGAATTCAAAGTGGAAATTGACATGCATATGTGATATGATATGATATGATGATGGTGAGTGCATGGATGTGTGTGCACCTATGGCATGATGACATGATGATGACCATCTATGGCGTGATGACATGCATGTGTGATATAACATGATGATGACATGCATATGAGATGACATGATGATGACCATCTATGGCATGAGGACATGTATGTGAGATATGATATGGTATGATGATACTCACCTATGATAGAACAATATGATGACATGATGATATGATGACATGCATGGATCATATGGTTTGATGATGATGATCATTCGAGGTCTATGCTATACGTATGTTGATTGTGATGATGATGTATGATGGCATGTACATGGCTTCGAGGTAAGTATGTTGGAATGCATATGTGACGTGTATGATGTAATTGTTTGTATTGTTTAAATGCATTGATTTGGTGATTGGATCTCTTTACTTGTTGAGTGGTTGTACTCACCCCTTCGGGGACCAACATTTCAGATTAGCACGATGCCTCTCCCTGCCGTCACGCGGGGAGTGTTTTACGGCCTTCCATCTGATGTGGAGGTCGAGCTGACCAAGATAGATTGTCCCACCCTGCCGGGACTGACTTTCATCTGTGTTCGTGCGATCGTGTCCTATGACGTGGGTCTGTCTGGGGGCCCCGTCATTCAGGAGTTCGTGTCCGTTCACATCCGCCGTGACGGAGTTATGATGGGGATGCTGCCATCCCCACCGCCTGACGCACCGGGATGGGTGTGATGGCCCGCGTATGTGGAGTCGGGGTTGGCAACTTTTTGGATGGCCGACACGAGTAGCCCGAGGGGAGATCGTTACACGTTTTTATTTTGAGGGTCGTGTGTCTCTTTTTGAGGTTGAAGGTCGAGCATATAGTTGAGTCTTGGCCTACCCTTTTTGTACCGACCCGTGTTACCCTTCGAAAATTATATATGTAAATAAAAGTGGTTCGGCCTCATGTGTTCTTTCAATCGAAATAGTTGGTGTGCATTGTGCCGTCGTGAGGGAAGTGAAGCGTTGATGAGACTCGCCTCTTATTTCCGCTATGAGCTGCGCAAATCTTTAAAGCCTTTTCAAAAGAAAAAGAAAAGAAAAATTTTTACGCCTAAGCCTCGGTCTAAATTTCAATTCTTTCGTCTTAAATTGTTTGCCTTAGTTTCTTTCGCATAGTATCTGTGGCGACCCTACCGGGTTTTGGGGGTGCCACAAAAATCTGGGAAGCTATTAGGATTCATGGTCAGTAGTAAGGGCATAGAGATTGATCCGTCAAAGGTTAAGGCTATCTGTGATTTACGACCCCCAACTACCACCAAAGAAGTCCGCAGCCTGATGGGACGACTCAATTATGTGGTGAGGTTCATATGTCAGTTGTCCGAAATAGCGAAGCCATTCTTCAAACTCCTGAAAAAGAATGCAAAGATTGAGTGGGATGTCGAATGCCAGGGCTCCTTCGAGAAGATAAAACACTATCTCACTCATGCACCAGTCCTAGTGCCCCCTCTCCCTAAAATTCCCCTGATTTTGTACTTGACTATCCACGACGAATCATTGGGAGCCATGTTTGCTCAGAAGAGGCCAAATGATGGGAGAGAATGCGCGATATACTACTTGAGCAAAAAGTTCACCATTTCCGAGATGAACTATACAGAAGTTGAGAGAACTTGCGTGGCCTTGATTTGGGTCCTGCACAGGCTGCGGCAATACACACTCCATCATCGAATCTTGTTGGTCACCAAAAATGATCCCATCAGGTACCTCTTGGAGAAGCCGGCGCTGGTTGGCAAGTTTGCCAAGTGGCAAATTTAATTTCAGAGTTCGACGTTCAGAGCTTGGGACGAAGTCCGTTAAGGGTCGTGCCATAGCGAGATATGTTAGCGAGAAAGCTCTAAGGGGTCCGGGGCATCTAATGAGGATAGTGATGTGGAAGAGCGAATTTTACTTGTATCAAGCGACAAATGGACGATGTACTTCGATGGTGCAGTTAACTTAGCCGGGTCTGGAACTGGGGCAGTTCTTATCTCCCCAGATGGACAACACTACCCTGTCGCCGCTAAATTGACGTTCCCTTGTACAAATAACATTGCTGAATACGAAGCATGCGTTCTTGGCCTCCAAGCTGCCATCGATATGAAGATTCAGAAGTTGCAGGTTTACGGTGATTCGGCCCTTATCATCTTACAGACCGAAGGTGAATGGCAAACACGGGATTTTAAATTGGTTCCGTATCATGAGTGCCTGGGGGAGTTGATAAAGGAATTCCAAGAAATATCATTTAAATATTTACCAAGGTCCCAAAATCAATTCGCCGATGCCCTGGCTACCCTATCCTCAATGTTACAAGTAGCTGGAGGCATGGACATTGAACCATTGAGGATTGAGATCTTTAGACGCCCAGCTTATTGCATGACGGTTGAAGAGGAGTCGGACGGACAGCCTTGGTATCACGACATCTTGAAGTACCTGCAGAAGGGTGAATTCCGGAAGGAAGTGAAGCGGCGAGACATTTAAAGCATTTAATAAAGTTAGCATCGAAATTCTTCGCCAATGGAGATGTCCTCTACAAAAGGTCATTCGACTCGACATTGTTAAGGTGTGTCGACGCTAAAGAAGCCGATCGTTTGATGAAAGAGATACATGAAGGGGAGTGTGGCCCCCATATGAACGGACACTTCTTGGTGAGAAAGATCATGCGACTCGGTTATTATTGGCTGACCATGGAGTCTGACTGCATTCAACACGTACGACGATGTCACCAGTGCCAAATTTATGGAGACAGGATAAATGCCCCTCCAAATGAACTTCACCAAATGTCTCAACCCTGGCCCTTTTCAATGTGGGGAATTGACGTGATTGGGCCCATTAACCCCAAAGCTTCAAATGGGCATCGATTTATCTTGGTGGCAATAGACTATTTTTCCAAGTGGATCGAGGCCAACTCATATGTTAATGTTCCTGCCAAGAATGTGGCAAAGTTCATTCGTCGCGACATTGTCGCTCGTTACGGGGTGCCGCAGGCGATCATTACCGACAATGGCACTAACTTGAACAACAAAGTCGTGGATGGTTTGTTTAGTGAATTTCGAATTAAGCATTTGAACTCTTCACCGTACCGTCCTCAGATGAATGGAGCAGTAGAGGCGGCGAACAAGAACATAAAGAAAATCTTATCAAAGACCGCTGAAAATTATCGTGACTGGCACGATAGGCTTCCTTACGCGCTAATGGCATACCGAACTTCTATCCGCACCTCCACAGGGGCAACTCCTTTCTCACTTGTGTACGGGATGGAGGCAGTCTTGCCTGTTGAAGTTGAAGTCCCTTCTCTAAGGGTCCTTTCCCAATCTACACTCAATGAGACTGAGTGGATGCAACAGAGGCATGAGCAATTAAACCTGATCGATGAGAAGAGATTGCAAGCTGTATGTCATGGACAATGCTATCAGAGACGAGTCGCAAAAGCCTTCAATCGAAGGGTGTGTCCCAGACACTTTGAAGTCAACGACTTGGTGCTGAGGAAAGTGCTTCCGATTATACCAGATCCTCGTGGCAAATTCACCCCGAACTACGAGGGGCCGTATGTCATTAAGAAGATTCTGCCTGGTGGTGCTTTGATTTTAGTTGAAATGGATGGCAGTGAATTGCTTAGACCTGTAAACACCGATGCAGTCAAGAAATATTTTCCGTGATTGAAATCAAGGTCAAAGAACCACTTCATGCACAATATGAGTCACATGGCATCATGCATAACATTGTAGATATCATGCATATGTTACATACACGCATGTTTGTTTGTGTTTCAGGCATCTTACCGTTCGATGAGGAAATGGTGGAGGGAAAAGTCGATTCAAAGACCCATCAAGTCTCTGTGCAAATGGTTAAATACCTCTTTTTCTTGAATGAGAGGCAAACCGAGATTTAAAAAAAAAAAAAAAAAAAAAAAGGGGGCGTGGCATCATTTGTATGACCTATTTCCGGTGTTACTATGCGTGATTCATATCAATGACCCTCGAAAAGGGGGCTCATAAAAATGATTTTATTCGGGTAAAAGGTGAAATGTTAATCATGCCAAACAAGAGGTGCTTAGGATGAGGAGACTAGCCATTTCCAAGCACATCTCTCAAACACTTTGGAGAGTTGAGTGAAGAGCGACCTTCTCTTAGGACGAATGATTCATTCACATTGAGCACAAAGGTCGAAATGATAAAGGCGTTCCATTCGTCATGTCCAAACACCATGCTAATCTCTTGCTAACCCTTTGGGCCAAAAAAAAAATTAATAAAATAAAATAAAATAAAATAAAAATAAAAAACAGAGAGAGAGAGAGATGATTCTTTAAAGTATCCTTGTCGAGAACGACCCTACATTGGGACAACACAGGAGGTTACGGTCATGTTGTAGAGCGAAATATTGAGAATGATTCTATTACTTTCACTTGCATCAATCTTCTAGTGGTAGCTTTAGAGGAATTCTCATCAAAGCTTGACTCATCCCAATGTGAAGAAGAGCATTTCCTTCTCTACCCAAACACTGATATCCATTGCTTTAACCAATTTGGGCCTGATTATTCATTTCTGAACCCTGAATGGTGATCATCTCCCTTCACTGGGGCAAGGCATAAGAATTGACCAAATATAATTGGCAATCAGGAGAAAATGTGAAAAATATCTCGAAAGTCGTAAGAGCTACAAAAGTTCAAAGAGCAAAAAGTTCGACAAATTAGGGGGCATGAAAAAGCAGTGTGCCTAGTAAAAGCAAGGCCAATGCCCGTCAAAAGGAGCCAAAAGGCTGCATCTTATAAAAAAATAATATATCAAAGTCCAAGTGCTTGCGTAAAAAAAAAAAAAAATCATCATTATCACCGCAAGTGCAAAGGAAATTAGAAAAAGGAGTAAAGCTCCCGTGCGAAATAATTAACCAGGGGACTTTCGAGATGTGCAGTGTTTCAAAAGCCAGATGCTTTCGAAAGGTCGAGTGACCTGGTCACGATGCCATGATGATCACTGACTCTTAAAAAAAAAAACCCTCTTGAAAATTTTAAGCCTTTTAAGCCTCTCCCAAACCAACATTACAACCCTCTTCCGAAGTCTCTTCTGATTGGGATGGTTTGAGCGAATGAGAATACCACAAAGAAGCTACTGCTTGAAGGAGTGGAAGTAATTCTATCTTGTCTCGTCTTCCAAGTTCTCGACTTGTAAACCCGATGAAGATAGTGACAAATGTTCTTTTATTGGTCTCAAAGCAATAATTCCTTTGTGTGAGCCCTAACCAAGCCTATATCGCGGTCCTTTCAAAAGACCTTTTTGATCGATCAGATTATGCTCATTGCGAATGTTTCCGGAAGCCTTCGACATAGGTTATGTGAGATACCTTCAGCAATCATTTATCTCCCACATGAATGGATGGGATCAAGTAGCCATTTTATTAAGAGTGTGTGAGAAACCCTTTCTAACTAAGAAGCTCTAGTTTGGCATGCTTAATGAGCCTTTTTCTTGAGTTGTAGCCGTTCTGATGAGAACTTGTCTCCTAGAAAATTTGATGATTAATGATATATCCACGAGCAAGATGACAGTTTGCGCCACATGATGCTAATGGACATTGAGTGTTTTTCTAAAGCAGTCAGACTCAACTTGATTATTTTGTTCAATTAATGCTGCAATATTGCCAATACGTTTCTTGATGACGTCTCTATTGACATTTGCTGAAGTTGAGTTTGACAGGATTCATCAGTAAAGCCATGCAGTTTTCTAAGGGGTTAGCGGGTGCTTCCCTAAAAACCAAAGGTTCATGGTTAACCTTAAACCATGTCATTTTCCAAGATTGGTGGGTTCATCCGTAAACCACGCTTGTCCGCCACCCTGTCAATACTCGTTTTTACACGATGAGACCTAGAGTCTTTATCCCTTCTTATGACCCGGAGAGCCTTGTATCCTGGAGTCTTTATCCCTTCTTATGACCCGGAGAGCCTTGTATCCTGGAGTCTTTCTTTATCCCTTCTTATGACCCGGAGAGCCTTGTATCCTGGAGTCTTCCTCACTTCTTATGACCCGGAGAGCATTGTATCCTGGAGTCTTCCTCCTTCTTATGACCCGGAGAGCCTTGTATCCTGAGTCTTCCTCACTTCTTATGACCCGGGAGCTTCGTATCCCGGAGTCTTCCTCACTTCTTATGACCCGGAGAGCCTCGTATCCTAGGGTCTTCCTTTATTCTTATGACCTGGAGAGCTTAATATTCTGGAGTCTACCTCTCTTCCTATGATACGGAGAGCTTTGTATCTTGGAGTCTTTCTTCCTCTTATTGACAAGACGTGCTTCCATAGTCATGAGTCTTTTCCGTCTACCCGATACGTGCATATGCACCTACGGTCTCTATCGCAGAATAATTCAGGTGTCTTCAGTCTTTGATTGCAACCTCTTCGACGCTACTTTCAAAGAGGGCAGCTGCTGTTGACACCTAGTTTCTATTTTTTATTTTTCATTTTTTCAAAAATGAAAAATCAAAAGTCAAAATCAAAATAAAAATTTTAATTATAAAAGAAAAAAAAAATTTGAAAGAAGCCCGCGCCACCGCCCGACCCCTTTACCCTCTTGGCCCACCCACTCCCCGCTTTCTCCTCTAGCCGTTGGCTACACGGGGAACCCGCGAAGAAAAAGAGAAGGCGAAGCCGAAAGCAAGGGACAAGGAGATCCGATGGTGGCAGGCGCAACAGGATCGGGCGAGGTCAGAGCCGCCTGGCAAGGTCCACTGGTTGGCGAGCCAGGTGCACGCGCACGCGAGCTGAAAGAAAAAGAGAGAGGAGAGGAGGAGCCAAGAGGGAGGACAAAGAAAAACGAACAAAAAGAAGGACCGAGGGAGAGAGGGAGAGGCGGAGCCGGAAGAAAGCCTTCGCCGTGGTTAGTCGTTCGCCCGAAAGCCGCTGTCCGTTGCAGCCATCCCCTCGAACCGGGTAGGTTTTTTTTTCCACCGTGTGTCTCCCCGTCTTGAAAACGACGGACCGAAGCTCGCGCCGACTAGTTCACGCAAGTTTCGGTCCAAGCCAGTCTTCCCTGAAAGTTGATAGATGTTCTAGATGCGTGTTTATGAGGTTTAGATTTGTGCTCGTGTCCGTACCAAGTCGAAAATGCCCCATATCAACAGTGTATGTCAAGTGTTTGATAAAATGCTCGAGTGAGAATCAGAAAAGTATTTCACATTTTGACATGGAGATTGGCTCATTCTTGCGCCTACATCCGCAGGGTTATGTTTGTTCTGCTTGTATCCATTCTTTTTGTACGTTTATCGCGAAAGAATCGTATATTGTCGAGCGGCCGTGTTTCTTGGTTTCGGTAAATGGGTTTATGGTCGTCGGAGTTCGTGGCCGACGGTGGTTTGTGCCGGTCGGGATGGGCGATCGGTAGGTGTTGGTTCGGTGGCGGAATGCCATTTGCTTCGATCGGTGTCGTTTGGTCGAGCTTCGGTGAAGAGGGAGAAATCGGTAAAAAGAGGAGCTGTGAACGTGCAGGGAGTCCAGCGAAGGAGAAGAAGACCAAAAATAAAGCAAAAGAAAAAGAAAACCAAAAGAAAAAGAAAAGTAAGAAAAAAAAAGTAAAAAAAAGTCAAACCAAAAAAAGAAGAAAAGAAAGTTGGTCTCGGGAAGGAAAATTTGCAGGGGGAGTGCGCAGCAATTTCCTTTTATTATTATTATTATTATTATTATTATTATTATTATTATTATTATTATTATTATTATTATTATTATTATTTAAAAAAATCAAATAAAAAATGCCGGATCCGGTTCGGATTGGGTCCGCGGGTCGGATTTGGGTTTACCCGATCCGGATCCTTTTTTTTTCGAATTAAATATTAAGAATATATTAAAAATTCAAAAATAAAAAAAAAAAAAAAAAAAAATCAAAAATTTCGAAAAAAAATAATAAAAATTCAAAAATATTTCTGAAAGTTCAAAACTCTAAAAGCATTAAAAAATTCGATTTTTTTTTAAAAAAATTAAAATTAAAAATTAATTAAAAAAATTAAAAAAATTAAAAAAAACTAAAACAATTTCGAAAAATCCAAAAATTAAAAATTACAAAAAATCAAAAAAATTAAAAAATTAATTACAAAAAAAAAATTTTAAAATTTTTAAAAAATTATTATTATTATTATTTAAAAAATTAAAATTAATTAAAAATTTAAAAATCCAAAAATGTTGGGGCTTGGTTAAGAGTTGTTACGTTTCGCATTCTTAGTGTAATTAGATATTTATTTGCTTTTATTTCGACTATTGCATGTTTAATTCGCATATCTATCTAAGTTTAATTGCAAATGTTTAATTTTTAATGCAATTAGGATCTTGCTAGTCATGATTATTACTTTAATGATTGCGCACCTGCATGGTCACCTCAAACTGTCTGCCAAAAATCATTTTGTTAAAACGAACAAGATTAGGTAGAAAGGGCACTAATTAATTGATTAGTGTAATCAAGGACCAGATTCTCTAAGTTACGTAGGAAGTGAGGCACGCTCCCACGCCTCACTTGGTTGCTTTCAAATGACCCCAATAGGCTAGTGGCGACTCCTTTTATGCAAAATTCTTAAAAAATATCCCAATGTCACGGGGTATGGGGGAGGAGAGCTGCGTCTAATCAGGCCAAGCCTATCTTTTAAAAGAATACCCCTAAACCTGTTCCCTCCCCCGAGGGTAGGTCGCGACTATATTAAAAAAATTCAAATTTTTTGGATTACTTTTTGAATTTTTTCGTTTATGCTCTCTCTTTTTTTTTTTACAACTCTAACTGGTAAGGGTTGGATGACCTCACCTTGATCTTGGTGAGAGCATGGAAGCCCTTGCCTTTGGCTCGCAAGGGTTACGATGCCCCCTCCCCCAACAAAAAAAAGAAAAAAGAAAAAAGAAAAAGCCTAGTCAAGGGTTTGGCCTTGTGGATTGTGATGGTTGATTGATGACCTCGCCAGCTAGAGTTCTAAAAAGAAAAGAAAAGAAGATGAATAAAAAGAAAAATTAAAATAGGTTAATAAAAATCTATAAAATATTAAAATATTATTAAAAATTATCTACGTTAACGCCGACTATATCACATAGAATACTTGGCATCCATGTCAGTGATTTCTAGCTAAATTGGCTAGATGCACTTGATAGGCAAAACGGGAAAATGTTTAAAACTCAATTCACACAATTAAAAAGCTTATGATTAAATTGGTAAAAATTCAATAGGTTTGGAACTTTTTGGACAACTTTCCCTTTCAAATGTCCCAATAAAACAAACTTTCTATCGCAAGTCTAGTTCTTAGAATTTCATTCTTGTTGCAGCAATCTTAATTTAATGAGTCGGTCAATTGAAAAAACAAAAAAATGGACCAACGCAAATAACATTTATTGAAGAGTCAAATGCACCACTTATGGGAGACGTACCAGTCGCAATGTCATTGCTTAAATACCTAAGTTTTATATCAATAAATGAAATATTTAGATCTGAAAATTAGATATGCTTGACGGGAAGACTATACTGCGGTCAAACTATAAATAACACTGCATATGGGAACAGGGGGGGTTCGAATTGGTCTTTTCTCACCTAACCCATAAAATATGTCGGTAAACTATAATGTATTGCGGCTAGTCAGATGCACCACGAGAGTAAATGACCTGCCTAGTTTCTGTAATACACGGGATGGGAAGTCAACAAATTCAATTCATGAAACTTACGTGTATAAGAAAAAGGGTAAATAGATGATAAGATGAAAGTGGTTAACAATATAAAAATCATTCAACTGGTGGAACCAATTTGACTAAGTAGATAATTGGAGACAAATTCTCATTATTATCTTGGCAGCTATAAACATTCTGTGTATCTTATATATCTGTTTAAATCAAACTACTGACATGGAGCTCACCTAAAATCACGCCTAAAATGACCTAGTCCAACACAAATTTTGTAAGAGCAAGCTGTTTTAGCTGCGCTTATCTTAACACAAGTAGTGTCAGACATGACTTTTTGTGAGTAACATTCACTTCCAATATCCTATGAATCTGGATGTAATCCCTAGCAATGAAGCCATATAAATCCTAAATAATCTAAGGAAGAAGTAAATCATGATAATGTAATTTGATGATCTGAAAACCATGACAAACACAAAAAGTAATGTGCAGGGCACACTGATCTCCCATTTTCTAAGGCTACCGTGGGTATAGCTCAGTCATAGAAGCCTCATTTTTCGAGAACTGGTTCGAATTGCTTCTTGATTCCTCGACCTCAGACACCCTCAAATTGTAATCTTGCATGGATGTCATATCAGATTCGACGCCGCTATGTATGTAGAATGCGGGTCTCGATGGCACTTGGAGAGTGACCGAGTCGCTGTTAAGCATGAGAAGGACCGAGGCCATTGTTGGCCGGCTAATCATATTTTCTTGTACACATAGTAGACCAATGTGGATGCACCTCACAATTTCAATACTTGAACCAGAAGTTATAGAGGGATCGATAATGTTTGATAATGATCCTTCCTTCCAATTCTTCCAGACCTACAAAAATTTGACAAACATTGAGCAGATTAATCTCTAGAATATTATGTGAAATGAGAAGGTATGTTCTTATACTCACATAGCTTATAAGGACTTCTGTGTCATGGCCCACGCGGAAAAGAGTGTTCCTTTGACCACTCACAATCTCCAAAACGAGCACTCCAAAACTGAACACATCTGACTTGATCGAGAAAGTTCCATGCATTGCATACTCCGGCGCCATATATCCACTGTCCATCACAATAAGTCCACCTTATTAGCTCTATAGTTTGCTTTTTTCTTTTGATAAGCATTAGCTCTAGGAGATTGTGTCACTTACTAAGTCCCCACGATTCGGTTTGTCTTGGCCCGAGTTTGATCCAACTCGAATAGCCTCGCCATACCAAAATCCGATATCTTTGGATTCATTTCTGAGTCTAACAAAACGTTGCTGGCTTTGAGGTCCCGATGGATGATACGAAGTCGAGAGTCTTCATGTAGATAAAGCATCCCTCGGGCAATGCCCATTATTATCTTGTGACGCGTATCCCAATTGAGATTCGCACGCTTCAAGGGATCTACGCATTTTGGTGGAATGGCATTCTATAAGACATCTATTAATCATTTTGTGAGGATATGATTTCATGAATGACAACCTAAGAAACGTACCAAATATGAACTGATCAAGGCTCAAATTGGTCACAAACTCGTAAATGAGAAGCTGTTCAACTCCTTCCAGACAGAAACCTAGGAGCCTAACCAAGTTCCTATGTTGTAGCCTGGCTAGTAACATGAACTCATTCTTGAACTCAACTTCCCCTTGGCTAGAATTTTGCGATAGTCGTTTCACCGCGATTTCTTGTCCGTTGGAGAGCTGACCCTGAAATTTCACCAAACTAGATCTTTGTGAGTATCAATTGGTACACTGAAGCATTTCTAGGAGTATCAGATTGATATCATCTTTGACTATTTGGTTGCTTGAATTTTGAATACAAGAGTAGAGGATGTGCTTGGTTAATTATTACCATGTAGACAACACCAAAACCGCCTTTTCCAAGCATCCTGGAATCAGAGAAGTTATCCGTTGCCGCTCTGATAATGCTGAAATCAAATTGCAGTGACTCAGCCGTGCTAATTTCATGCACAACTGCACCTAGAAAGACAAAAACGCTGTCATTCAGAGATCATTATCTTTTCATAGTTTTCATAATGAAAGTTTCACAATCTTTTAGTAAATGTAAACCCTAAACCTTTTAACCTTTTTAAAGTTTTTGGCCTAATTGTCGAAAGCGATGCAGCCCTTGCTACTTTGTAGGTGCAAAAGCATAGTCATTAGTCAACTTAATTATTTTCATAATCTTTTTTAACCTCATGAACAGTCGTTGTTCCAATGCAAAAGGATAAACACTCGCCTTCAACACTTTCTCTGGGCTGCTTCTTCTTCCTTTTCACATTCAGGAGCACGATGACAATGCTGATGACAAGTAGTGCAGAAATACTTGTGATGACCACAATAATCACAGTCCTCGTCGAATTGCTCTTTCCAACTGCAAGAGCAAAGGCACATTACGTTTATGATCATTGCTTGCTGCTTACTATGTGAAAGATACATCACGCGATTCTGTGATAACTCAGAGGAAAGTGTTTCGGATTTCTGGATTTTGTCATCCTACCAATTTTCATTTAATAAGATTCGAAATATATCACATTTCCCTAATTTTTTAAGTTTTCGCGGATGCCTTTTTTGACCTCAATTTCATTACTTTCATCAATTTCTTATGAAAATCAGGGTAAAGACGGTAAAATGGTTTACAGAAACAGAGTGGAGCAAGGAACATCCAATGCAAGTTCGCAAAATTTTTGCAGGGTTATTAGAAGCTCCCAATGTGCACATATAGGACCAATATATACTTGCGGATCACGGCTATGGATTGTAACCCTAGCTCGATTTAGATCTCTGTCTCTCCCTTAGATGACATGACTGTGATAGTTAACTAGTATCAATGAACTGACTGTGATAGTTGACTAGTATCCATGTAGATGCATCGATGATTAAAAATATATTCTTCTGCCAAAAATATGGATCAACCCGTACCTTCTGCCAAAAAGCATTTAAAAATTAAATGAGCTACTGAGTATATATCAATAAAAAGAATCTTGTGGTTTAACAGAGCATGTAGATTAAGCTTATATGAAGAATTTGATTGGGTGAATCTCACGCGAAACCTGCATATTTTTATAGAAAAGGAAAGACTGAAACGCCGTGTACGTAACTCCCGAACAAGAGCCAACTTACCTGGTGGTGGAGGCATTGCATCTTTCCCCTGCGATGGTGGTGGCGGAGGCAGCGGAGGTGGCTCACTTACCGGGTCGAAGAACCGATGATTGGTCTCGTACAGGATCAGGCAACTTGGCACCATGAACCGTCCTCCTGTGTACCTGACACAGCAGCCCCTGATCTCCTGGACGCCTACAACCAAGCAGTCGCTGCATTGCTGCTCCGTCAAGTCTGGTGTGCACTGCACCAACGCATAGATCATGTCTGGCCCCACTGATTCGTTCCCTGATGCGTACTTTCTCAATGAGCCACCACGCGCCGCCTCAGCCAACAGACTGTTCAGGAGCTTCCTCATTGCTGCGTCGAATTTGTCTGGGCTCGAGACGTTGTCAGTGGTACTTGCCAGGTAGGAGGGTTGTGTCAGGACTTCACCGAAGAACGAGGTGTCCGAGTATCGAATGATGCAGTTATCGGTGTAGAGGAGTGCCTCCTTTTGTAGGGGGCAGAGGCGGCGCATGTCAGAGGCCAAGAGATTGAGGCAGGCGCGGCAGCTCACGGCGGTTAAGTCACCGCGGCAGAGGCCAGAGGCATAGAGGGTTTGGGAGGCGCCGGAGATGGCAGCAGAGGCATTGAAGAAGCCGTAGGAGAGGGACGAGGAGTTGGAGATGGAGGAGAGGAGGGTGGTGAGGGTGGTTTGGTAGGTGCTGTTGGCAGTGAAGTTGCGGGTCGAACCACAGTGGGTCGCCGGGAATTGGGCGTTTATGGTGGAAGCAAACATGAGAAGAAGCAAGAGGAGGAGATTTGAAGGATCCATTTTTTTTCTCTTTGGGTGTCTCGGGTGTCTCTTTGATAGACCCGACATAAACGAAGGGTTTAATCTTAAGAAATTAAATATGTTGAAATATCTAATGAAAATTTATCACGTCATCAATAACTCAGCCAAAACAAAATATACACACACCACACATCAAAGAGAGACCCGAGACACCCAAAAAGAAAAAGAAAAAAAAAAAAAGAGAGAAGAAAATGGATCCTCCAACCTGTTGCAGAGTGGTTGCAGAGTTGTCGTGTTTCTCATGGGGCAACGTTCGAGTCTCGAATAAATATTGACTCCTTTTACTGCGAGTATAAAAAGACGACCGGCGATTTCAAGCAATGAGCAACTGGAGTCTCGACGAAGCATCGACTCTAATGGAAAAGCAAAGTCTCCGTTGTACGGAGTCTCGGTCTTCTGCAATTATAATAAAAAGCGTTGACGCCTTCTGCCGAGTCCGTCTATTGCCCCGCAATTGCCGAGCAACGTGGAATCTTTACTAGTGAAACCATGACTAACAATTTGATGTTTTTCAACAGATGATTAACTAGATGTCAAAGGAAATTTGTTCATCTCCTTGTGATTTTTAGTTTCAAGTTTCGTTTAGAGCACTCCAAGAATAAAATGTCGAATGCATCAATTGATGTAGACAGGGTATCCTAAAGATCACACGGGGAAGTGAATCACTTGAAATGTGCGAATGTTGATCCGAGCGGATCCAAACTTCACTTGCTCTTTTATACCCAAAAAAATAGTTGAAAAATAACATTGACACGACATTTTTTATATTACTTTGTTCAGTCACAGGAAACTTCCATTTAAATCTCCTATTCCATCATTTAAAATTAGAAGCCTAGTGTGTAGTGCTAATGAGAATGGGAGAATCTGATATGGTAAACCGAGGATGACCAAAAAGTCTCTTGAGCAATGGCTCAACATAAAATATTTCGGAAATGAGAAAGAAAGAACTTGCAAACTAATTTATTGCTAATGAAGAGATGAACTGTACTTTGATCTCCTAAGCGGAAGATTGACTCCAGATTTCGATTCCTGATTGACTATTAACCACTAATGATAAAAGTTTAGGGTTAAGGTACCGCTATATATGTAATCTTTAAGATCCCGTGAAATTATTTTTCAAGTTTGAGCTGTGTACACTAGTCTCACTTTTTAATTCGAATCAAATTTGGATTCTAGGGGCGGCAGAAGGTGGTTTCCCCCAGAAGGTGGTTTTCCAATATGTGGGAGAAGGTTATCTTCGATCAATTTAACTTTTTGTACTTTCTTCATATTGCCAAAAACATAGAGGGTTTGGGAGGCGTCAGAGACGGCAGTAGAGGCATTGAAGAAGCCGTAGGAGAGGGACGTGGAGCTGGTGGTGGAGATGGAGGAGAGGACGCTGATGAGGGCCCCTTGGTAGGTACTGTTGGCAGTGAAGTTGTCAAGGCACCGACACTTTTCAAAAATTTTCGTATCGTGTCAAACATTTTAATATGTATTTGACATTCTCGAATACTCTCCGATACTCGTCAACACGTATAAAAAATTCGATACTTGATCAACTTTTTCGACATTCTTCGATA
Organism: Eucalyptus marginata; assembly: GCA_014182565.1. NCBI lineage: Eukaryota > Viridiplantae > Streptophyta > Magnoliopsida > Myrtales > Myrtaceae > Eucalyptus > Eucalyptus marginata. Next base: position 45,984,241 of record CM024589.1, on the reverse strand, counting down.
CTCAAGTCGAAATTCTAACATACGAGTTTCCGACATGTGATTCCGATATCGAGATTAATTTTAAAAATTCATTAAATGAGAGGTCAAAGTATATATATATATATATATGTAAAAAATAAAACACAATAATAAAAATAATAAATGATATTAATAAATGGATAATTAATGTTTTTAGTGCATATTCATTCTAGGCTTATTTATTTATTTATTTATGAATTTGATTTAAATAATCATAAAAATTATAATTTTTTATTAATATAAAAAATATATATTTAATATACAACGTGTCCAATATGTCAATTTCTATTTTTTTAAATGACGTGTCGGTGTGTCGTGTCGTATTGCAAATCGGTGTCGGTCTTATTTAGATTGTCAGTCAAACCATAATAGGTCGCTGGGAATTGGTCGTTTATGGTGGAAGTAAATCGGAGAAGAAGCAAGAGAAGGAAATTTGGAGGATCCATTTTTTTTTTTTTTTTTTGGGTGTTTCGGATCTCTCTTTGATGTAAGGATTACTCAATAGGCTCAAGCCCTAGATAATATAAATACCATGATGGATAGGGTGCAAAATAAAACGTGTTAGATTAATTTTATATAGGGGCGGCCATCATGCCTGGCATGTGAGGCCTTATACATTTTTAGTTTTAGTGCATATTATTTTATAAGCTATTTAAAAATCTTTTATACTTTTCTATTTGGTTCAACATTTTATTTAAATGTTTAAAAGTTGTAAAGACCTTGAGTTTTAAATTTACATCGATGTAAGAATTCGTTCGAAATCACAAAAAGTTACGTCTTGCAAAACCTAGAAGAATCAAAGGCTAGAGCCATCACTCACGTCACTAATTTCGGCCTAAAAGATCCATTATTGGGTTGGGTGGATTTGAAAAGGGTAGCCATAATACCATTCTAAAGAGCATTTTAATGACCTAAAGAATTTGAATTTAGTTAATATGAAACCACACCAAATAAACGAAGAATTTAATCTTAAGAAAGTATCTGACTAAAAAAAAACTTAAGAAAGTAAATTTGTTGAAATATCTAATGAAAATTTACCAAGTCATCAATGCCTCAGCGAAAATAAAAAACAAAAATGACATCAACACGGATTGCCAAAGTTTTGCAACACGACAGAGCTGTCGTGTTTCTCAATGGGCAAAGTTTGAGTCTCGGAAAAGCAATGACTCCTTTTTTCGGAATTCGTCTTTTGCAAGTATAAAAGAAAAGCAAAGGAAACCGGCGATTTCCAAGCAACGTGGGATTCGAGTCTCAAAGAAGCATTGACTCCTTTCACTCAGTAGAAAAGCGAAGAGAATGACGATTTCCAACCAAAGTGGAACATTTGCTAAAGGTGATGTTTTCTCAATAGATGATGGCAAGGAAATATACTCATCTTTTTGTGATTTTAGTTTCTTGTTTTATTGAGAGCACTTCAAAGGTAAAATCTTGACTTTATCAATTTGATGTGGGAGAATATGTCCTTAAAATCAAGCTGATATGGGCTTCACCCAACCTGCTATATAAAAAAAAGTTGAAAAATAATGTTGACACAGCATTTTTTATCACTTCATTCGGTTGGAGACAACTTTCACTTAAATTCTTGTTCCGTACTTTTGTAAATGGAACCCTAGTGTGTCGTGCTAGTGGGAATGGGTGAATCTAATATTGTAAAGCAAGGACGACCAAAAAGTCTCTTGAACAATAATTCAACCTAATATTGACAATTTTCCATATAGAACGGCCGATGATAATTGGACCATCATATTAACGATGCGAAAATTGATCAGAATGCTTACATTAAAATTCTGCACAAAGATTTGAGACTAAATTGGCAAAATTAAAAAAAAAATTTATGACTAAATTAATATCCATACGATAAATTTAGGACATATTGAATTAATTACATTATCGATGCTTATATCTGTGAATTTTTAAGCAAATAATCGCAATACATGATGCTTTGGTAAATTAAAATGATTCATAACATTGGTGTATAAAATAAGCTAGCATACTTTTGTAAGGTATTGAATACACTTTGTTTACCAAACGAAAAACCCTGAAGACTAAATATTGTAATTCACAGTTCCGAATAAATTAATACGACTTATCGAGGTTTAGACTAAAACAATTTGCTATCACAACTGCCATATCTTTGTCTCTTTCAATTGGTTCAAATATCTAATTGAAAGAAAGGCGGAAATGTTCCAAACAAGACTTAAAAAAAAAAAGAGAGAGAAGTAAAAAATGTCAACATGTAAAATATATTCAACACTGTATTCAAATAATTTAAGCTTGAGCATAGGATTACACACTCAATTTCCGGTCATATGAATGAAGAAAATGCTTTATAAGATTGAAGTTAACTTTCTTATTGTCGCGACCTTCCCAAAGACAACCCACCAAAAGGAAAAGTTAATGGATTACTAAGCTTACACTTAGCACAGACTCTTGATTATCCAATGAATGATTGACGAATCATTCAATTCTTTTAAAATGGACATTTGTTTACACCAAAAAATGACTAACTTTTTATTATTATTGACATGCGAGACTTAATCAATGAGAGCAGAATTTGGTCATTTATTAATAGAATCATCGATCACTTGAAGAATTGACAACTTAAAGAATCAATAGCTTCAAGGAGTTGACAAAAGGCAAAGTTGACAATTTTAGATGCAACTGTTACAAAAGTAATCATCGACATAGTGGAACAAAGCAATCGTCAAAATGGTGAGGTTGAACAAACCGTCAAGATGGAGTAGATGAAACCATCAAGGTAGTAGAGTTAATACAACCGTCAATGTAATTGTCAATTATCGTAGTCTTTGGAAAGCCCCCCACACCCACCCCCTCCCCCAAACAACACACAAGACCTGTTATTTATTAGCGATATTTTGAATTCTTCAATGTAGTTATGCTTGTTGTTCCCAAATACTTTATCATTGATTATATTCGGCGTGTATCTTAGTTGTGGTTTTCAAATATATGTCATTGATTAAATTCTGATGTTGCATCTTTATGTTCTCCAGTTTTGACATCGATTAAATTTCTATTAAATTTATGTACTTTTAGTTATGTTTGAAGTGAAATTACTAGTTTCCTTATGTAATTGTTTTATTTTTTGTTTGAAATTGCGGAACCTACCTCCTTTAGTCAAAATCGAAGAACAACTTTTGGTGCAAGGTATTTTGTCACAGACACAAATTTCGGCAAAACACCCCATGACCAAAAATTTCAAAGATATTGACTTTGTTAATTCAAAATTTGATCAAGAATCAATCTTTCCTAATTTAGCAATCCTCATGTGCTTTTCACATAGCAAATTCGGCTATAAGAGATATCAAATGGGTTTGACCTAATTTTATGCTCCCGCGGGCTTAACCTAATTAAGCTCAGAGCCTCCCTACTTAATTTAGTCCAATTATAATACAATTTATGTGGGCTTAAGTAAAATGCTCTTGACATCTAGATGCAATTTAATATGTTTTTGTTTAGGTAGGGGTTGACCCCTAATTTTCTATGTAATGGATGACTAAATAGATCACTTGAAATTAGATACCAATACTTATCCTTGAATAAGGACTTTTAGTTGCTCTTGAAGCATGTAGTTCCTTCTACCCTGATGGATAAGAACGTTATGCACTCGATATATTTAAAGATTTCTTTCACAGGTGACCACTACGACGGGTTCATGTCTTCCAGCCTGTGGTTCTTCTTCTTTAGATATCTGAAGGATGGCCTCAATTAACCAAGATGATAGTGGTTGCCAACCCAAATTGCTTGCTTGGGCGGCCTGAGATCACAACTGTTGAGTCTCCTAAGCGCGAGTTCAGGTGATGCTCATGTGATATTATCCTGGCCTCACTATTCTTATTCGACATTCAACCACCAACACTCGGTGATCACCGAACTCAAGTGGCCACCGTGTGGTGGTTGTTGGCCTCAGTGGGCCGCGGCATAGTGGTCTGATCTCCATCACCTTTTTCTATCTATCAAGTCGATTACATGACCTTGTGTTCCTCCAAAGCTGAATAAAGTGGAGTGAGTTGGGCTATTTTGTTCTCAACCTCAAGCGGAGAATTGGGAAAGAAAAGTCAAGGCTGTGAACTACCGTGGACTAGTTTGTTCCTCCACTGCTATCTTTCTTGGAAATTTCTTCATCCAAAAACGGTACATCGTCGAACAACATCTATCACTTCGCTCATCTTTCTGTGAATTACCAACTTTAGATTTGCCCTCACCTCCCAATACTCAAGTCTTCGCCTACAGGTGTGTCACTTCTTCCTTTCCTTTTGCCATTCACCATTTTGATTAAACTTCTTAGCCCCTTATTATATCTCCTCTGTCTAAAATGTTGGATGCAAATTACGCAATTCCTAAATCATCATAACCATAACAAGAACATGCATAATTGAGCAGAAAGATTAACGCACCTGTTTTGGGATCCATCGTTCTTGAAGCGGAAACAGAAACACAATGTTCCACGTGCAAGTCCTTCTCCTCTGTTGCCCTCCGTATCACTGGCTCAATGAGACGGCCTCTCATCCTGTAGCGTTAGGTTAACGCCTCTTATGTGAGGATATGTGTGAAAATTCAGGTTAAATGAGAGACTTGAGCACTATTTATAGAATTTCCAGCTAAGCCCCTCATTACGGGCCAAGCTCAACTCGGCCCACACTAGCCAACCCCATATTAGACTAATTAAGAAACATTCTATCTCACCTTAGACCAACCTCGTAAAACGATAACCGTTAAACGGTAAATTACAATATCAATTAATGTAGTCCACATTAGGAAAACATTTACATAAAATACTTAAACTATTAGTTGAAAGCGTAATTCAGCATTCAAATATTCTAACACTTTTCTTCATGTGTTGTCTCGATTTAGCCTAAGATTAAGTGAGAAAATATATAGTAAGAAAAACAAAGAAGAGGTCCGTAAAGATTTGAACTTAAGAACTCATGCTTTGTTCCATGTAGAATTTATGAAACCATTGCCAAGCGTAGTTTAACATTTAAATATTCTAAAAGTCAAAATGAGATGTTAATGTTGTTTGTAAAGAATTTGTATTTTCCATTATAGTATATGTTCGATTGCCCTGAAATTGGCTGCATACCGCATTGTTAATATATATGCCCTTAATAGGAAAGCAGGTCTAGTTTACAAAACAATAGAGAATTCCGTAATACCTTTGCACTCAATCAAAATAAAAGACAAATTAGCATCAGTAATATTAAATTAATATACTTTATTTTAGCATAATTTATTAATACTTATATTAGTTTCAACCTTCAATACAACTATTGGAATAGATTTGAATCGTCATTATGACTCTGACTTATTTTAAGAATAAGTGAGAAGTTATTTGTTATTGAGTATATATATAACATCAAAAGTATCCTAATTATATTTAAGCTTTGACATGGCTTTGCTTGTATAGTTTCGTTTGAAGTAAAGTTGTTGATTTCTTTATTTACCTATGATCATGTTCTGAGTTGCTATAGAACTTGTCTCCATTGATTAAAAATCGAAAAACAACTTTCAATGAAAGGTATTTCAGCTCGAAGAAATTCCAACGAAACAATAAGTCCATTTCAAAAATGTAACATTCATTTTGTTTATATTAGGGTTAAGGGATGCTTGATAGGTATGCGCATAATTAGGTAATCATCTATACTATCACATAATCAAAGAATTCCTTCTATTTTAAGGGGATCACAATCCTTTTTTCTTCCCGAAATACCCACAATATTTACTATAGAATTCTGTCAGTAGGGAAATGCATAAATTATCACTTTTTTTTTTATCTCTCACATTCTTTGATTTTAAAATTTAAAAATTTTCTATCTTATAAAAAACCTTACCAAAAAAAGTTCACATTCATGTGTATAATTTTTTTCATATTGTATAAAAAATTTCTTTAAGTTATTTAATAATTCACATATTTCACAATAAAACGATGATACAAAATCTTTCAAATGTTCATTTTTGCATACATACAACATGTGTGCACTTTATCTAGTAGATATATAAATAGATAGATGAACTCTGTTATGTTATGTCGTAGCAATGTACAGAGACCCAGTTATCACGACCTCGTTATCTAAAGACGTGTTAAACTCATTCAATGCACAGGTCTATAAAGGGATCAGCGTTCTTTATATTTGAAAATTTCCAATTTCATTGGTGATAATATCTATGATTGAAGAATAAATATTTGTTCAGGAAAAAACTCACATGGATGGCAAGATAAAGAAAATTTCTGAAATATTCGTTGGACGGTGAGAAGGAAAATATCTAAATTTACCTAAAATTCCCTTAGTTACGATAAATTATTATTAGAAATTTCACTTAAGGACCCAGCCGGGAGGAGGACATTCCAACCCGAGTCCCCTCCATCTTGTCATTTTCTATTTTGCCCGGCAAGGAAATGATGCTCCCCCTCGTCGTTTTCTGTATGCGCGTGCAAGCAATATCTACACGCACTTGCAAAAGGAAATTTTACGTGAACGGCTAGGATTTGTCATAAGACCCACTTTCCAGCTCAAGGATCAAGATTGTGCACGGCAAAGCCAGTCAAGGGTCCCTTTATCTCTGTACGATCAACTTTCCAGCTCAAGGATAGAAACATATCATCCAGCTCTCTTCAAGAAGATTGAGATGCGTGATTTGTCCCTTCTCATTACTGGTTGAAAGCCCAATGCTGTCCCAGTTACCTATCGAATGCAATAAGCTTGTTTTATCGAGGTACTGAGGTACTAAGATTGCTGTCACGACTACTCTTCATCCATTTCATATTATCAAGATAACCATTCACGAGCATAACTCATGAACTTGGATGACAATAATAAATGGCATTTCCTTGCTTTTGTGCTTCTCAGTGACTTCAATGAGAGATCAAAGTGGGTTGAGGCACATTATGATGTTGCAAAGCCATATTGGGTCGATGAGAAGTGATTCCTATTGAGGTGTGATTCATACTCTCTATCAATAGAATGGCACGGGATTCATATTCCCCATCTTCAGTTGGACGTAGCCCTAATTTAATTCAAGAGTGAACCAAGATAAAATTTTGCACTTCAAATTTTTTTGCTCACTTTTACTCTCTATTTTTCTTTATAATTGTGTGGCTAATCCTAACGGTTCCTCTCGGCTCTGATCAAATACTTCTGTGTTCTAACAAATGTGATTCCGGGACTGATAATATTTCTAGAATGCTGTAATTTCATGGCAGCTATTTTGTAAGCACATCAAAGTCAGATTCTACATTACATAACACGCATGTCCTATGAAATTTCAAGTTTCTTGAATTTGTAAACAAAAACCTGTCGAAGTGTATTTTCTTCTTCCTTTTGTTCCAGTTACAGGCATGCAGATGGGGTTTAATTCGCATATCAAGTTTTCAATCATGCACGGCCTTTGCTTTAGTGGTTTTGTACCTCCCAAGACTTTGTTCATCTCCTACGAACTACCAAGACTTCTAGATTAGATAAATCAAATGGACATATTTCCTGGATCTCATGATTAGTTCTGTTTGATTCTAATGATCGTAAGTGTTATCGTAAGAATCATGCTTTTTTTCATTTCCATTTTGTCATATGCTGTAATTCCGCTGCACGATTTCGAATATACAATTTGAATTTCTGTTAAAAGAAACTATACGAACCACATTTAGTTCTTGATGAGATATTCCCTTTCATTCAGAATAACTTCTGATGAACTTTTGACAATGCTTTAGTACTTACCCCGAGCACTTCGCTCTCTCGTACTCAGCAAATTGGGTTAAACCTTCGACAAAAAAAAAAAGTGGGGTTAACCCGAGAAGAGTTCGTTTTGAATGTAAGGCAAATTGCGAGGGACAGAATATTTTACGACGTGATCAACTGCTCGGACAATGTAAGAATCGAAGAGCAAATACAATTACTTTCAATAGTCCAGAATATTTAAAAAATCTTAGTGACTTATATGTGACCTAAAAATTTACCATTTTAGGGATGATTTTGTTGTCATTTCAAGTATAATGGCATATCAAGAAGGATTGTGTCTCATATTTCGTCTTTTGTAATATATATATATATATATATATATATATATATATATATATTTATTTATTTATTTATTTATTTATTTATTTATTTATTTATATATGATCCATATATGATCGTAAACACTTAGAATTGATAAAGACAAATGTGGAATTAAAACGTACCTATTTGAGCTATTACTTTACTTGAAGAAAAATAGATCACTTTGATATTAGAGATCTATTGGAATACCAGACATTCCTCTCTATGACATATTTCAGTATAGCAGCTTTCGATAGGATTAAGTAACTAATTAATATAACCTACCATTTTATAGGCTAGAGAAAGGACTTGGCAAACATTAATTAATAACGTGTCAATTAGGTCCCTCCCATTACGAGCTTCAGTTAAATACAATTGCCTACACTTTGCTGCTCAATTAGGCCCATTATTAATAGATATCAAAACCCAGTTCAATAGAATCACTTAAGAGTTTAACAAATATTGGAATATCCATTAACCTGATTATTTAAAATAGAAAATCAATTAATTAATGTAAATTCATATTATAGGAAATTTTCAACATTCTCCCACTTGGGCAACATTAATTGACTTATTTTTATTTTGAAAAATATTTTATATTGAAAATGACACTATCGGGTTAATAACCACAACTTTAAAAAATAATACTCCAATAACGGCATCTCAAAACCAATCAAATCCTATATAAACCTCAGTATAAAACTATAGGGATCAACACATAACCTTCCGTGATCACATATAATAAGCATTATATTTTTATGGATCATGGGCCTAATAGTGTAGTAAGAAATAGTGCCAACATGTGATCAAAATATACACTATTTCTTATCAGTCCTCAATGTAATTTCTCAATGACATGAAACAACATTAACATTATTTTTAAATAACATGAAATTGCACGATTATGTCATAATTCAATATGAGATCTCATAATTAGTGACATCCAGTCGTCTTTAAACTAAAATTTGTTTAAAGATACCGTTTTACACTTTCATTTCTCAGTCAATAGGCGAAAAAATAACAATAGAATCAACAATAATGATAATTGAAAATAAATGCTTTAATAGACATTACGAAAGCATTATTAGTCTGCATGTAACTATAATATCCACAAATACAAATTATATAGCTCCCACTAACAAAAGAAATCAAAAGAATCTAAAAACCCATATTCTTTACATGTTCTTTAAACAAAATGGGTCGTAAGCCATTTGTTAAAGGACCAGCCAACATGGACTCAGTTATGATATTTTCAATCACAATGTCTCCATTTTTTACCAAGTCTTTAATAATATAATATTTGATTTCCATGTGTTTGGACGCATTGCTAATCTTGTCATTCTTGGAATAAAACATAGCTGCAGTGTTGTCACAATAGACCACCATCGGTCTAACAATAGAGTCCACAACTCACAATTCTGAGATCAAATTTCTGAGCTAAACAGCTTGAATTGATGCGTTGTAACATGCTACAAACTCAGCATACATTGTAGAGTTTGTAATCAAGGTTTGCTTTGTGCTCTTCCAATAAATAGCACCTCCATCCATCATAAAAATATATCTAGAAGTCGATTTTCTATCATCCGAACAATTAGCAAAATCAGCATCTAAATATCCAATCACCTTTAGGTCATCAACTTTGCTATACACGAGCATGAATTCTTTTGTTCGTTATAGATATCTCATCACCTTTTTAGCTACAATTCAATGTTTATGACCTGGATTCAACAAATATCTTCCAAGAGTATTCACAACAAAAGTAATATCAGGTTTGGTATAACTTGTGCATACATAAGACTGTCAACTGCACTAGCGTATGGAACATTCTTCATTACTTCTTTTTCAACATCATTCTTAGGGCATTGTTCTATGCTTAATTTATCTCCTTTCACAATAGGAGCTTCACCTGACTTGCAGGTTTGCATATTGAATCTTTTCAAAACACGATCTATATAACTTTTTTAAGATAACCCCAAAACCTTCTTAGATTTGTCACGATGAATCTCAATGCCTAGAACAAAAGAGGCTTCTCCAAGGTCTTTCATATCAAACTTTGTAGATTGATCTCTGAAGTTTGCACACCATATGCTCCTTTTCGGCTTCTTTAAACCCTTCAGGTTGCTACAAATACACTTCTTCATCCATATCTCCATTTAAAAAAGCTATCTTGACATCCATTTGGTGAAGCTCTAAGTCAAAATGAGCCACCAATGTCATGATTATCCGAAAAGAGTCTTTAATAGACACTAGAGAAAAGACTTCAATATAATCAATGCATTCTCTCTATGTGTACCCCTTTACGACTAACCTTGCCTTGAATCTCTCTATGTTGCCTTTATTGTCTTTCTTGATTTTGAATACCCATTTGCAGCCGATCAATTTATGTCCATTAGGTAAATCAACAAGTTCCCATACTTTATTAGTTGACATGGAAAGCATCTCGTCCTTCATCACTCCTAACCATTCTTTTGCCTGATCACTATTAAGAGCTTCTTTGAAGGTCGTCGGATCAACTATATTTCCAATGTCAAAATCAGTTTTTTCAAGATAGACATGATAATCATTTAGAGGCGTTGGTCTTCTTTGTCGCTGTGATCTTCGCACAAGTATTTCTGGAGCCGCATCATTCGTCTGGGGAATTTCATTTGTAATGGGAGGATCTACAAATATATTTCCAATATCTGCATCTTGCTGAATTTCTACTAGTAAGGCTCTCGCATAGAATCATCATGCAAGATAGGCAATGAAATAGAGACCATTTTGTTTGGTTTTTCCCTTTTGAAAGATTGAGAAGAACTCTTTTCAGCAACATCTAATTCCAAGAATTTTGCAGTTTGGGATTCAATGATTCTAGTGTCACGAGTAGGACAATAGAACCTATACCCTTTAGAATGATCAAGGTATCCAATAAAGTAACATCTAGTAGTCCTAGGTTTGGTCTTCTTCTGAGAAGGGTCATAAATTTTCACCTCTGCAAGATAATCCCAAACTCAAAAATGATTCAAGCTTGATTTCCTCCTTGTCCACAATTCAAAAGGTGTTTTCGGCACCGATTTACTAGGTACATGATTGAATATATAAGTTGTTGTTTTAATTGCATCACATCATAAGTATTCAAGCAAATTAGAACTGCCCATCATACTTAGTTTCATCTCCATGAGTGTGCGATTGCGCCGTTCAACTACACCATTGTGTTCATGACTACCAGGCATTGTATATTGTGTGACAATACAACAGTCCTGCAAATATTTAGCAAACGGTCACATTTGTTGTCCAATCTCAATATATCGCCCATAATACTCACCACCGTGATTAGATCTAATGGTCTTGATAATTTTTCCCAATTGTTTCTCAACTTCAGTGTGAAACACTTTGAACATGTCAAGAGCATCAGTTTTCTCCTTAATTAGATAAATATGACAATAACGGGTGAAATCATCAATGAATGTGATGAAGTACTTATTTCCACACAATGTGGTTGAGTATGGCCCACTAATATCCGTATGAATTATCTCCAATAGATTTTGACTGCGAGTAGCGCATTTCTTCTTGGTTTTAGTCAATTTTCCCCTCACACAATTAATACAAGTCTTAGTATCATCTGAGTCGAGAGTAGGAAGAATATCAACCTCAATGAGTCGCTTTACCATTTCTTTGGAGATATGCCCTAATTGCTTATGCCATAGCAATGAAGATCTTTCTTTGATTAAAGATCTCTTAGCAACATTATTCTCGACATTAAAAGAATAATATGGTCTATCGCGAGATAAGGATAATCGATATAATCCATCAGACAGAACACAATTCTCAATAATTTTGGAATCATAATTCAAATCCACTCTTTTATTCGCAAAATAAAGGCAATATTTAGCTTTGTCAAGGGAAGAAAGAGATATCAAGTTTCTCCTTAAACAAGGAACATAAAAGACATTGTTCAAAATAAGCTGAAAATCAGAATCTAAATTCAAAACAGTATGCACTCCACATCAACTCCAATATCGTTTCCAACTTTAAACTTTGACTCCCTCAAACTTGGATTCCTTAGATTTGTGAAACCTTATAAGGTAGTAGTCACATAAACAATAGCACCAGAATCAAGCCACCAATAATCCAAAAGAACATCAATTGGATTTGATTCAAAACAAACCAACAACTCACCTTGGTGACTTTCTTTTCTTGCTTTTAGCCAAGCTTGGAACTTGTAGCAATTGGCTCTCTTGTGACCCTGCTTTTTGCAGTGAAAATACTTGAAATCTTTATCTCCATTTCTTTAATGATTCCCATTTTTCTTGAAGTCTTGGCCTTTCTTTGGACCATGAGCATTTGACCCTTTAGGCTTCCATTTGCCTTTAGATGAACTCAACTTGGCATTGGTAGTTAAGTGGGTGGACTCATACTTCTCCTTCTTTAACTTCTTTTCTTAATTATGCACTTGGTAATCAATGCATTAACACTCCATGTCTCATTTTGAGCACTATAAGCGGTCTTAATTTGGCTAAATTCAGCTGGCAGAACATTTAAGGTGTGATGCACAATATAATTTTCAGAAAATGACAATTTAATGGGCCTTAAGTTTTGACTGAATGTAGATCATCTTTAGTATAAATTATCTAACACCCATAGCAGCATCATACCTCATATTCGTTAACTCACTCAGCAAGTTCCTAGCTTCGACCTTATCTGAGACTCTATATCTGTCTCCCACTACTTCAAGGATCTATCTGGCATTCGTATCTTCTGGCAAACCACTAATGAGATACTCAACAATGGACCTCTTCATAGAATGAGGCTTAGTCGGTTAGATTTTTCCCATCTAGCACAATGGGCCTTTTGATCTGCAGTACTTTGATCATTGGGCCTGGAAGATTCCTCCTCACATAGAGCCAAGTCCATATCCACAATGCCTAGAGCAAACTCTATATCTTGCTTCTATCTTTTGAAGTTTAAGTTAGTTAACATTTCAACCATGGCATTATTGTTATTTATAGCAAATGTAACTGTTTGTCACACATAATGCAATAAAATCAATTATGGGCAATAAACAATTCAATAAAAATAATTGGTATATTATAAACTCCCATTTGGGTAGAGTGTATAATGCACAATTATTTTTCACAGCATGAAGTTTATAAAGTAACAATAAGGAGAATTACATATAATTGTCAAGGATCCATCCCATTTGGGCAGACAAATCATTTAAATTATACATCTTCATAATATCAATATAGATGGAAATTACATATAATTTTCAAAACATTTATCCCCTTTAGGCAGATAAATATTTTTCAATTATACATCCCTATCTTTTAAATTTGGGATTTAATCTTCATGCTATTTTCCAAATTAATATACACAATAACCCCATTTGGGTGAGTTATTGTATATATTAATTTTTATCAATAAGGAACTCCAAAAATTTATGCCCAAAATTTATCGAACAATTTGAAGCACTTTACAACATGTGCTTCCCAAGATCATATTGCATTTATCAAGCAACAATTTTTGCCACATTTTTTTTTAAATTCTATTTTTTATTACTTTATTATTATTTTAATATTTCGGACCCTCCTGTGGACCTTGACCTTCGCCCAGCCAGCAGACCCGCAGGAGCCGAAGCCTAGCTCCCTGCGTGGAAAGGATTGGACTCATGCCCATGAATAGATAATAAAAAATAAAAATGGGCAAAGCCCATTTATTTGGTTCTGGGCGAGCCCAGAACCTTTCTCTTCTTTGGTTCATGGGCGTGAGCCCTGAACCTTTTTTTTTTTAATTTAATGGGCGTGAGCCCAATTTAATGACCCGACCCAATTGGAGGTCTTCAACCTCCAGCCAGGTCACGAAGACTACAAACCGGGTCATACGACCCGGTTTCAACCTAAACACAAAAAAAAAAATAATCATATTATCGTTGATTTTTGATGAAATTTATTCAAGGGTCTTGTTTCTGACATCATTATAAATCGATTAAAGTGAATTAAACGAAGAAAAAACAAGAAAATCTTCATATTCAAGCTTCAATGTTTCGGATCTAAGCCTCCTTGGCCGAATTTTGGATTTCTCATGTTTAAGCCCAAAAAACTTATCTTAATGCAACAAAAAGATACTAAAACATTTATATAAGAATATCCATGCAAAGATTTACGACGAACACCAATCAATTGCAAGTAATTTGAAAAATTCTAGAACTTTTTCGAGGTATAAACCCTAGAATTTCAAATTTTAAAATTCTAACTCAATTCTCAATGAAATTATACAAATTATATATGGTTGAAAAGATCTCGACATGTGGAACAAAAGCCCTAAGGTTTCAAGATCAATCGAGTAAAAAATCCATACGAAAAAAAAAAAACGACTATAATCGACTCAAAGAGGAAATTTTTGAATTTGTTCATAAAAAAAAAAAAAAAAATTGGTTTCTACAATCATATATGACGTGCTCTAATACCAAATGTAGAAAATTTATTCACATAAATAACTACTTAATTAAGAACAATCAGATCCATATATGATTGTAAAACACCGGAATCGATAAGACAACTAATTAAAACGTACGTGTTTGGCCATCGTTTTACTACTTGAAGAAAAATAGATCACTCTGATACCAGAGATCTATTGTAATACTAGATCTTCCTCTCTATGACTTATTTCAGTATAGCAACTTTCAATGGGATTAAGCAACTGATAAGTGTAACTTACCATTTTAAAGGCTAGAGAGGGGACCTAATAAACCCTAATCAATAGCATGTCAAATGGGCCCCTTCTATTATGGACTTCAGTTAAACATAATTGTCTATACTTTACGGCTCAACTAGGCCTGTTATTAATAGATGTCAAAACCCAGTTCAATACAATCACTTAAGGGTTTAACAAATATTGGAATATCTATTAACCCGATTATTTAAAATATAAAATTAATTAATTAATGTAAGCCTATATTATAGGAAATTTCCAACAATGTTCACATAGCACTGGATGTCAAATGCAATGTTACCCAAATAAGAATAATGCAGAAGAGAGATTTTGGTTGTGTTATAATCAAAAGCACATAAGCCTTATTTATGAGTCTAATTACATAAATATCTAAGGTAATATATTAATCAAGAATGTACATAATCAAATAAAGATATGGAGAATCTCCAAGCTTTATGTAACATTATGGGAGATATGGAACATCAACGGAAATATCCTAAAGCTCTATCATCCCCTCAAACTCAAATGACATAAAAGAAATCAACTTGAGTTTAGATAAAATATCCAACCAAAAAACAAAACAAAACAAAACACTCGGATGGAAAGCTGAAGCGGTTTGGTGTGCCGAAGAGAGAACCGATCGATCTTGATGTGACTGCTTACTTGGCTACTATATGTTATCGTGATTGCTGTGCAAACTACGTAGCAAGAGGCTATCATTTGGACAAGATGCTGCTATAGAGGAGGCTGTTGTAACTATACAGCAGGAGGCTGTTGTCGCACAAGAGCCCACTATCACAATAGGAGGCTGCGTGGTTACTATGCAGGCTACACAGCTGGAGGCTATCATGGTGCTGAAAGTTGTCATGGCTGCTTTGTAACAAGTTGATGTTGTTACGAACTTGACAAACAATGTCGATGATCGATATTAAAAGAGGGATATCAATAATACTAGAAAAAAAAAATGACATGACATGCAATCTGACATGCAATCTGAGTAGTATCGAGATCGGCATGTGACACGATATCACACAACACACTGACACATCATCAATCAAAAAACATAGAATTTCAACACGTAGGAACACGTGGTATATTAAAATATATTTTTATATATACATAATAAATTATCATTTTAATGATTATTTCAATCAAATTAATTTGATTTAAATTCATAAGTAAATAAAAAATTTAAAAAAAAAAGTCTAGAATGAATATACACTAAAAATATTAATCATCATTTTTTAAGAATATTCATTATTTCAATTTGACAAATTCAACTCCATTCTAATAATTCATAAAACTTGGAGAGAGAAAAAAAAAAAAGAGTAATTCACATTTTAAACTTGCGTGTTAGACATGCGGAAGAGAAGAGGAAAAAAACTTGAGACATGAATTATGTATCACGGAAAGTGAGAGTTTGAAGAGGAGATAAGAGAATATTAAGTTTTTCTTCTCTCCCCATTTATTATTTTTATTATTATTTTATCTTTTCACATATATGCATTTTCACCCCTCATTTATTGAAAATTTCCTCACGTGTCGAAATTCTGACTCGAGTATCAGAGAATGTCGGGAAAGTTGACCAAGTATTGGATTATCTTACATGTGTCAGCCAAGTGTCGGAGTGTCCGACATGATATGAAGGCTCCCGGAGAATGTCGGTGCTTCCTAGCATACAGTATATGCTCTAGCGTGTGCACTTGAGTGTGTAGCCGATGCACTCAAAGTTTATTGGGGATTGCCTAAACTAGATAAAGCGAAAACGATAATTGAGTAATTTTTGTGCATTTCTATATTATGTAATGAAGAGTACTTACAATCAAAGTAAGATATGGAGAAACTCCCAGATTTATACAACATCCCGAGAGATATGGACCTCAAGGGAAATATCATATATATCTAAAACATTGAAATACCTGGAC
The DNA here is from genome assembly GCA_014182565.1 of Eucalyptus marginata. Classification (NCBI taxonomy): domain Eukaryota; kingdom Viridiplantae; phylum Streptophyta; class Magnoliopsida; order Myrtales; family Myrtaceae; genus Eucalyptus; species Eucalyptus marginata. Next base: position 45,967,557 of record CM024589.1, on the reverse strand, counting down.
TATGAGACTTATATGCTCTTTATATACTTATAGTCTCCTTATACTTATTAATTTAAACTTTTAATGTAGACTTTCTGATGTGGTATTAGAGCCAAATTCTACCTTAGTTTGTTTGGTGCGTGTTTCTATCCCTTGTTTGCCAAATTCCAAATGTCATTCCTAATTTGGCTTGCACATGAAAAGAGTATTAAAATATCCCAGATTGCTTGACTATGAGTGTATGTGTTCTTTTTATTGGAAAATTACCAAGAAAGTCCTAAACTTATTGCAATTTTTTAAATTTAGTCAATAACCTTTTTTTTTTGTCAATTCAGTCCTAAATCATTTGCAATTATGCCAATTCAGTCCATTTGGCCCATTTTGGCTTGCCGACACTAACATGGACAATATTTTAATCATATTTTATTTTTTCAATTATTTCTTTTTTCTTTTTTTTTTCACTTCCTTCCTCCTCCTTCCCTCGACTAGAGGCAAGGCCGATGAGGGACCTCCTTAGCCTCGAGGAAGCTCCGGCCGAGACTAGGCGACCTTGCCTAGGTTACTTACCGCCCTTGCTGGCCATGGACAAGGAACAACCTCACTAAAGGCCACAAGGTCGAGGGCTACAAATTCACGCAACCTCTGGCGAGGGCTACCAATGGTGGGGTGAGGCTCACCATCACTGGATCTAGTGAGAGTCAAGCCTCGTCGGCCATGGGCAATGCCCATCCTCACTAGATCTAGCAAGGTGGTGCCTCGCGAGAGACTATGGCCTTGCGCGGCCTCTTGCCTAGGTGAGACACATTGGCCATGGGCAGGTCGTGGCCTTGCTATGGCTGGGTAAAGCCGAGCCTCGCTAGATCTGGTAGAGTCTCATTGTAGCTAGGCAAGGCTGACCTCCCCAGCGGTTGCCTCTAGCTAGTCATAAGGAGGAAGGAGGAAGAAGAAGGAAAAAGAAAAGAGAAAAAGGAAAAAAAAAAATTCAAAAATTCAAAAAAATATTATTAAAAAATTATTCACATCGGTATCGACTGAGACGACCGATCAAAATTGATTGGATGAACCGAACCGGCATAATTGCAAATGTTTATGACTAAATTGGAAAATTTGCAATAAGTTTATGACTATTTTGATAATTTTCCTCTCTTTTTATGTATGTGGTCTCCCTCCACCTATAAGATTAAATTTTTTTTGTTGGACTTTTTAATATGGTATCAATAGCGAAAGCATAGAACAAGCGCAACTAATCCGAGTAAGAAATAAATGTAGAAAGTAAACTTGACGTAGAGGATTTATTTGGCTAGGTTGGACATGCTTACTCCATGGGAAGTGATTGATGAGAAGTTCCGCTAAATTAAAAAGAGGAGAGAGAAGCTAGTAAGTTACTAGAATAGCTTACAACATGGGTAGAAGTGTCACGCCCCGAACCCCGAGCGCGTACTCCATCCCTCTCTCGGTCGATAAAATTTTGCGACTTCCTGTGACTAGTCGCCGACCCTTTTCATTTTTGTTGCACATGCGGAAGCGAAAACAAATCCCCTGACAGTAACTATCTCGGGATAGAAAAGCAGAACAATAATTTCACAAACAAACATGCCTTTATAAACATATACTGAGTCTATAGTCAAAAGACTACAACAGACTGTTCTCCAAAAAGAAGCGGTCCTATCCGACCTATGCTTCAAATCACTTCCTCTCTGCTCCAGGTCCTCCACTCGATGACCCTGAAAGTGGTTATACAATAACCAGTGAGACAATGTCTCAGCAAGTCTATGCTCTAAACTGCGGCTAGGAGGAAAAGACGCTAAGAAGCGTTCTAAGCACGCAATCACACAATCAAGGAGACTTACCTCGTCTCAGTTCCACCCTGTAGGTCAGCATATTTCATATCACAAATAAGAGCATCACTCAAGCTCAATTAATTGGAACACGATACTCAAATAAACATGCGTTCCTAGTTTTGATCTCGGCATATAGCACGGCCTACTCTCAGTTCGGCGGTCTTCTGGCATTGCCAGGCTTCGTCTCACCCCATTGAGCACGGCACGTCACTTCGTCGACGGCTTTCCCGAAGGAGCATAGGGTCCAGAATCTACTGCGACCAGCTTCCCTTTAACAAGGGGTATCCCAAATAGGGATAACGTCCAGCTCAACAGCCCGGGACGATTTCTCATTGTCATCACACGATCACTCAAATATGGCCCAGGGCACCGTGCATTGCACTCAAATGCTTCAATTAAAATAGTGAACCTGGCCTTTTCTTCGTATTAGAAATACGCATGAAAATAGTCGTGTGTGGGTACACGATCAACTCGACCCAGAAAAATTGACATTCTTTCTTTTTAAAATCCCACTATTTTATATAGTATATAAAACCATTTTCGGTGTTAAAATCCGACACCCGGAATTTTCTGAATAAATATTGGAAATCCACAATTTTTGGAATTAAATACCAAGAATCCAATCATCACTCAATTTGCATAATTTAACACTCAATTGCAGAAACTAACCACACCATTGCAATCAGCACGAAATTCCGGTCACCGGCCATCCCGGCCTAATTTCCAGAAAAATAATTAATAATTAATTAATTTCGAAAATTAATTAATTAATTCAATTTAATTTCTAAAAATACTTACCTAGGCCAAAATTATTAAATTAAATACCAATACGGACCCGGAAAATTCCCGAACCCTTCTAGATAAATAGCACAATCCTTAGCTAAACTATTCTAATCACCTAACATGCTCAATTAAATAATTAAATCATTAATTTAATCTAATTAACCACCTAATTCCTAATTAAATAAATCTAAACACCCCTTAGCATCAAAGCCTACTAAGAAGAGTTTAGAGAATAAACTCACCGGTGTATCGCGAAAACCGGTTCACCGCGACGACGACGCGACGGCGGCCGAAATCTTAATTTTCGGCGGCGTCGGCGGACACTCGGGCCGGGCCTAAAACGGGCCCAACAAATCTCAGCCCAAATTGAGATTTGTTTTCAACTTGAGCTGGGCTTCAAAAACTGGGCTTGACTTCGCGGGCTTCAAAGACTGAGCTTGACTGAAAATAGAAACTTGATGGGCTCTTGATGCGGACTGGATACGGGCCCAAACTGCTGGGCCGAATTCTGGCTCGTGGACTTCGCTGGCCGCGTGGAGGGAGACTGCTGAAGACGCGCGGACGTGCGAGGCGAAGGAGAAGTGAACGAAGGCAGCTGCTGCCTCGGTGGGGATCTCACGCGGACGGTTGGCCGAGGAGATTCGGGGTCAACAAATCGGCGAAGCTGACCTCAAGAGTGGAAGCTGCGGACGCGTGGGCGTGGGATGGGTCAACAAAATGGAAGGTGGAGTTGCATGGTTGACTGAGGGAGACAAGAAGAAGTGGAGCAGGGACGTTGATGAGGCTGAGTGATTTTGGGTGGGGCTTCGTTCGCAGAGAATGAATGAATGAAGATGCAGGGAAAGCATGAAAATGAAAGTGAGGTAAGAGCAGAGGGCGTCGCACAAAGGGGAGGAAGAGGCGGTTGTCTTGGCGTGCGGGAGAAGCAGCCGGTGGAGGGTCCCAAAATAAAGCAACTCAATCCATTACATTGATTGCATGTTCCCTATTTCTTTCCACTTGATAATTCCATGAATTCACAAATTGTAAAGCCAAAATTGCTGCCCCTTTGTATAGCTCCGAATTTCCATTTTTGGGACATCAATTTTATCGACAAATTCTCAAATGTGACGTCCGATTTTGATGTAGAAAAAGCCCACATAATTTCTACAAGTCCCCTTCGTCATATGGCTCGATTTGCAAGTCGAGAATCTCTTCAATTCGGCCGATCCGAATTTTCGTTTAATTTCCGCGGCGTCCGAATCGGATTTCCGTAAAAATCTCGGAATCTCTCAAAATTTCTCGGAGGATGAGTCGACGTCCCTAATATAGCTCGTGACACCACAGAACTTTCATTTCTGAAATCGGGTTCAAATAAGCGGTTAATTTCAATCCGGTGCGCTTTTAGCGTGACCTAATCTACATTTTTGGTGCAATTGACCCGTGATCGATTCATCTCGAGTCACATAGTACATCTTCGACACATTGGCGACTCTCGGTTGTCGTGAAAATCTCAAGGTCTCAAATACGGACACAAGGTACCCAAAACGTCAGAAAATCAATTTAGTGCCGATCGGTGAGTATTTTGCAATCAAGTGGAATCACCCACATTCTGATCACATATCTCGCCAGATCGACCTATCTCGATTTCGATCGATTCGACAAAGTCTTGCCGCAATGACCCTTGCACCGACACGGTCGAGCAATCGATTCCTGTTCGAATTCTCAAGTCCATTGCATTTAGATTCCTTAATTGATTCCCCAAATAGACTAGTTATCTCGTGAGTGGCCAACTCAGAGAATAGCACTATAGACGCGTCGACGAAAAGCCCGATTTATTTAATCGAAAACAACTCAGAAAATTCAGGCTGTCACAAGAAGTATAGCATAAGCGCCAAAACTTGGCACGTGGTGGTCAATTAAGTTACAAAAGTTACGAAATGTATATATACGTGCCACTTTCTTTGAAAAATGGACAGCTGAGTGCCAAATCTACTGACCATGGCCAGAAATTTCACGTGGCAATTTTTTAATAATATGACTCGCCTACATGACTCGCCGGAGAGCTGAATAAGCAAGAAAAAACAAAAAACGACATCGTTTTGCCTCTTATTTTAATATTAATATAAATATTAATTAAATTAAATTTAAAAATAAAAAATAAATATATAAATAAATAAATTGTTGGAAAAGGGGGCGAAGATGGGTTTGCAAAACAGCAGGGTTGAGTTCTCACTACCATCTACCCACCGTTGTCGGGAAGCACCAGCAACAATGGGGGAAGGGTCGACCTAGGTGGCTGGGCCTAGGGGCTGGCGACCCGGGCCAACCAGCGAGGAGGGCCTACATGCCCTCGCCCCAGATCTGGTGGGGTTCTTGCACGCCCTCATCGTCAGGTTGTCGGCCCTTGGCCAAGGCTTGACGACCCTGGCTGACCCTCCCCCACTGTTGTAGGCCTTTCCTGATGACAGTTGAGAGATGGTAGCGAGGACTAAGCCTTCACCATTCTGCAAACCCATCTTCCCCTTTTTTTAGATTTAATTAATTAATTATTATATTTAGTTTTAAATTTAATTTATTTAATATTTATATTAAAATTCAAATAAGAGGCAAAATGAGTTGTTTTTTGCTTTTCTTTGACGTCAACTAGCAAAATAATGTCATTTTGCACTTGTCTCGTCGAAAAACACCACGTTAGTATTTTGGCTGGATTTTCTTGCCGTTGGCTTTTAATTGATCTATTTTTCTCCGATTTTGATACTTAAGTGTACATTTTCGAATTTTTTATACTCAAGTGTCTCCTCGTATCAAGTTTTGACACTTTAGGTGTCCGACTAGAGAAGCTTACAACATGTTAGCTAATGAAGTAATCCATGATCCTAAAGTGTTTTCTTTAAAAAGTTGACCCTTCAAAGCAACCTTTATAACCAAAGGTTTGAATTTAACTGTTTAGTGTGGTTTGCAGAATGTTTCATGAATTTTTAGGTAGCCGGGTCAATGCCCAAAGAGGTAGAGTTTCCATTCTATTTTCACCCTTCCACTGCATATTTCCTGGCTAGATTTCTAATGAACTTACTAAGAGTTTCGACCTTTCGAAAGCATAAACTTATCTGAGCAGCCTGCATCGTCTTGCTATTGAATTCAGCTTCGATCCTTTGGCAATGATATCATCTAGGGTGTGGATCAGTCATCAAAGCTTCGTTTATTGATGTCGGTGTTGATCCATTAATAGATGAAGTTGACATTGATCTACCACTGGCATCTGTCGAATATGCAGAATACGCAGGCCATCTTGCTACATTCTCTTGAACACATCACAACGCAATGTGGATACATTTTAACATTTCGCTTCTCGAACTGCCATTTGACATGGGATCTATATGGCGAAAAGGCGTTCTTTTTCTCCAATTTTTCCACGCCTGCAGTGCAGAGTCACAAAAGAAGGTTAGCAGGTTTTGTAACTTCACATGTGAATGGAGAAGTATTGTAGATTTTCACTAACTAAATTGTTGGATGAACTCTGCAATTTCGTACTCACGTAGCTCGGTAGGTGCTCTGAATTCCTTAAACTGCTGAATTATGGATTCTTCTTGCCACTGATGATCTTTAATACCACTCCCCTGAAACTATTCAGTCTTCCCAAAGATCTCTCCACGCTCTACATATTCAGGAGCCATATAGCTACTACAACACATAAAACAAATGCACATCATCAAGAGATCGAAATTGGTGTATGTTTTCATTGTGTACTCTTTTAGAAAGATTGAAACAGACAACGAAGCTTCAGAAAAATTTATTCAAAACTTAAAAAGTTCGTGTGATTCGTGCAGTGTTTTCTCTACTTTGGTCCAAAGCTATGCCAAAATCGGATATCTTAGGATTTATGTTCTCATCCAGCAGAAGATTGCCAGCCTTCACATCACGAGGTATGATCCTAAGGCACGAATCCTTATGCAGCTAAAGAAGTCCTCGAGCAATTTTTCTTATTATGCTCAAACACCTCTCCCAACTTGACAACATACGTTTGACTGAATCTGCAAAATAGATATCGTATAGTTTCTTTATTTTTATCGTATAATACAAAGAACTGCCGAATAGTTTGAGGCACACGTCTCTCCGATTGATAGATTACTAGCAAACAACTTATCAGTGAAATGGAAGCAACAAATTTTCACGTCCAATTTTGTACCAGAAATGAATCCTTCAAGGCTTACATTGGCTGTGAACTCAAGTATAAGAATTCTTTCCCCTTTTTCCAAGCAATACTCATGGAGCTTAATAAGATTTTTGTGATGAAGCTTGGCCATCACAGTGGCCTCATTCTTAAACTGTTGTTGACCTTGATTAGAACACCCTTCAAGCCTCTTCACACCTACGTATTGTCCATTTTCAAGCTTGCCCTATAGTCGAATTTTCATACACAAGAAACGATGTTCATCTCTATGTAGAGATATAATTCTTAAATAAACATTGAATAAACTAGCTGATACACTTTCCAGAATCTCCCTTTTCCAAGCTTGTAGGTTTCTGAAAAGAAACCTGTGGCGATCCTGATCTCGCTTATTTTGAACCTTAAGCTTTCAGTGGTTTTGATCTCGTCTCTTGCAGAAGAAATGCAGAGCAATCAACATGAGATATCCAGAATCCAAACCGAAAAAAGTAATTTGATCTTAACATGCCATTTGGTCTCTCAGAAAAGGAATATAGACCAAAATTGCAGCGTTGTCCCTCCCACACTATTCAAACCTTGTGATAAGCTTGATAAGAAGTCACTCAATCAACTCAAGTGCAGAACACAAATAACGGATAAATCCACTAACCAGATGAGACCTCCCATGGATTACTTCTTCTCCTTCTAAGAAAGCAACACACAGAGACAATAACCATCAGGAAGAGAACTGTCAAACCTACCGCAGCAATGTCTATGTGTAATGACTTCGACGTATTACCTGCCAACACCAAACGACATGTTTTATCCAATTTGAAATTGAGACTCATCATTGCTGACATTTCAGATTTGAATGGTTCTTTGTATAGCTCAGACATCCGAAAATTTGGCTCGACTAATCCCCATTAATACATGAACTGGCAAATTTCATGTATATCGGATAACTCAAGCAGCAGGCCTGGACTCTGAATGAGAATTGTAACTCATGAATTTTAAGTCACCAGTAACAGTCAAATTGAACCAACCATCGGTTAATTGCGCATCTGGACGCGGAGGAGCAGGAGGGTCAGTCTTGGTGGCTGCAGCTGGCGGAGATGGTGGCGGATTGCCAGAATCAGACTCTAGAAACTGGTACGGGTCCCCTTGGAAATTGCAGCTAGGCTTCTCAAAAGTCCTACCTATCTTCCATGCCAAAAATTTTGATAATCATTAATGCATTCCCCTAAGCAACCATCGCAATCAACCCTACACAAATCAGGGCTGCACTGCAACAGTGCATACACAGTCTGCAGGTTTGGCAACACCGAGCTCCCTCTTGCGAACTTGCGCTTCAACGTGCCCATCGAAGCCCATGGTGCTGCCAGAGCCTCCGTCAAGTTCCTCCATATCCGATCGAACTGATCCTGATCCATTGGGGTGTTGCCGATGCGATAAAGCTTCAAGGTCGGAAATGTCTGCTTCATGCCATACATTGGAGCATCAGAGTAACGGATGGAGCACGGAGGATCTCCTATACCCCATGAGTACGCAGCTTTCCGCTTTGAACACTTACCCCTCAATTCTTCAGCAGCAGAGCTTATGCACTTCAAGCAAGTGTTGTTCGAAGAGTCGCCGCTGCAGAAACTGAGCACGTAAATGACATCCGAGCCTTTCCAAACTTTCCTGGAGTAGAACCCGTCGTTCAAAGCCACGTTGCCAGGGAGAGAAGAGAGGATGAGCTCGCAGTTCTTGGCATAGTCACCAGCAGCGAAGTTGCCTACGTTGTAGCAGTAATAAGCATCGGAGAGGTCGAACAATAGGATGTGAAGACAAAGAAGGACAGGAAGAAGACGCAGAATTGGAGGGATGGAAGGAGGCTGTACAGGCATGGTGGTTGCAGAATGCTACGGCTTCATTGTTGAAGACGAGAAGTATGAGTCGTCCTCTGTGACCTTGGAGTGAAAAAGTGAATTGCAAGGTCATGGTTGGAGTATGGTGAAGCTCTGGAGAAAAAAATTGGTTGACGGAGATTGAAGTAGACGAGGACAATAAAGGAGGAAGACCATTTTGAGATCTTTAAATGAGTTGGTCCATTTATCCAACACAGGGCATTCGTCCTTGACATACCTAAGGCGATAAAAATTATTAATTTTGCCACATTATCATTACGACAAAAAACTTAAAACTTCTCTCCTTGAAATATGCTTGTTTGGTAACTAGCCAATTTTGGCTACTTCTATTCTTTTGTTCCCGAAATCAAAATAAAAAACGAACATAAATCTATTTGATAATGTCAACTAATTTTTTTATCCTCAGAAATAGATTTGTTTTCGAGAATAGATTTGGAATAGAATTAACAAGTAAAAAAAATTACTTTTTTATTCCCACGAATAATTTTAAAATCAAGTAATTTCCTTTTCTTTTCTTCTTTCTCTTTTCTCTTCTTCTTCCTCCTGCAGCTGGTTGCCAAGCTTGGCGATCGCCAGAAACAAGGTCTAGCGACCTTGCCGAAGCCTCGCTCAGCCACGGTGAGGCCGACCTCGTTGGGGACCAGGGAGTTCGTTGTCTTTCATCTCTGGCCAATCATCGGCCATTGTTGAGGCCTAGTGACCGGTTAGAGGAGGAAGACGGAGAGAAGGAAAAAATAAAATAAAAAAGAAAATTATTAGAAAATTGTTAAAAAGTTAAAAGAAATTCTACGTCCCAAAAAAAAATTTGAGGGTCCTACCAAATGCATTTATGATCTTTTTCTATTTTAAGAATTGAAAGTTTCTATAGTTACCAAATACATTCGAATATTCAAAAACTTGTTCGAGGAAAAGAATTTAAAAAAACCATTTCTAAATAGAAACTCGAGAATAGAATAGTCACCAAACAGGCTAGTCTGTACAACCACAATTCCTTCTTCCAATGACGGAACCAATTACTTTGTCAGAGATATACAAGAAGACATAAATGTGATAATATAGAAATTAAAGGTATATATAACTGGTTTTCAAGGATATAATATAGAGAGCTCTATCAAATCGCCCATATGTTAATTCATTCCACAAAAGTGCCGACTTTATCTTCAATTTGTTAATCTAGAAGCGAGGGCCCTCTTCAACTCAAGAGGTTGAGGATTGGCTCTTATACCAGCAAAAGCCCGATTCCTTTATCAGGGAGATCACCGAGAGAAAGCTAGGTCCGAATATTCAGTTTAACTCATATTCACTCAATAGCTTAAACTAATGAATCATAGCCAACTAGGATATATTAACCGCTCTACGCCGCACAACTTATTTGATGTCGGATTTTTTTAACACTACTCACACGTATATCTCAAGGATTTGGAAGACTTTAATACCCTCAATAGGCATTTATGGAATTTAATGCTTTAACCGGTGACTGTCCTTCTTGTAGATGTAATAATTTCAACCATTAGACCTCAAGAGTAACAACATTCATATATAACTTAGCAGTTCTTGCACGCATCGACTACATATTAAAATTCTATACAATTTTCTCTCAAGTTAAAAGAAAAACTTATCACCAATCCAAATAAAGTTGACAAAATCATTCATTTTTGTCGCCTTAAGTATGCTGACATAATTTTTAGTATTCCTAAGGCGATCAAGAAGGTTTCATGTTTGTCACCGTCGATTCAATAAAGGCCCATCTTTGATTGAATAATGGAAACAAAGTTCTAATTCTTGAATTCCAGTTAAGGAGACAAAAGGTCGTTTTGTCGCTAGTGTGCGGCTGGTTCACGCTAAGGTGACAATATAAAAGATAAGCAAATGATGATTTCGTCGCCCTAGGTCGCACCTAATTTTGTCACATTTGGATAACCTGAGGCAACAAAAGCATTTTTGTCGCAAAATATTATGTCGCCTTAGGCTGTTTTTCTTGTTGCGCCGCTTGAGCTTCGCATTTCTACGTACTGTCTAGATCTTTACCTGTTATGCATGAAGTGGCCTATTTGTTTTAAATTAATGCTCCTTCAAATGCTAGTTTAGTGAGTTTAATCTCATGAAATTACAAACACTGAAGAGGAAAAAAAAAGGAAAGAAGTAAAACAGGTTTGGTTCGATCTCAAATTGAGTTAAACCGCAAAAATAGTTTGATTTTGTTGTTAACTACAATATGGTATGGTTTGATGCGATTTTCTTTAAATCATATTTATGTAATGTGGTTGGGCTTGACATCCAAAACCGCAACAAACTATACCGTGCTTATTTCTATACTTAATTCATTCATGAGACTTGCAAAATGTTTCATGGGTATTCATATAAACAGCTCTTTAATATAAAAAAGAAAAACAAGAAAACTCTCAGCTCTATTCTTTTTACAGGAAAAAAAAAAACTTCCAAGTAAATGTTTTCTGATTTTAGTGGCGTGTGGTTCCCCGAAAATGAACTAGTCAAAGAAAATATTTTCCACCAATAGAAGAAACACATTCAAAAGTGACGAACATGTTTTTCCCTTTTCAGAAAGCAGAAAATATTTTTCATCCTCTTTTTTTCACTTCTACAGGAACTTTCTTTCACCATACAATTTGATCTCCATCAAAATTGAATAAAAGACAAATCATAAAGAATTTTCAAATGATTGACTCGTGGATACTCTGCTTCATATATTATCTTCGTGCTTATATGTATAATATTCTACACTGTAACCATTCTGATTTTCTGTTTTTTGATTTGTTATTTCAATAATTACCACTGAGATTTAGTTCAGTTTTGCAGGTTTGCTGACAGTTCTCCTCACAACCCGCAAGTTCTAGTCTTTTCTGGTGTTCCCACACCCCCGGCGTTGATCCATCAAACTCCGCCGTCGCGTGTCATCACCGCCCAACTACGGCTCAGCCCCCTGTTGTGCCTTACCGTCGTTGTTTGATCCCTCGACATTGTTCCTCCTTGACGGAATTCGTTCGTCAGCAGCCATAAATTCTCACCATCGTCGGTCACCGTTGGACACCATCTTCCAAATTAGGTAACCTCGGAAATTAAACTTAATTTGAATATCTTGTTACCCAATCTGGATTATTTGAATTTTAACTTTGATTTGGATCAAATTTCAAGGCATTACCGAATAGAAAATTTTCTGTGTTGGATCTGCATATACTCAAGAATTCGATCTTTAAGAATTAAGATCAGATGCCCGATTATCTTTTTTCCTAATTTGGGTATGGTGAATACTTAGTTATGTGGATTTACATATTGCTTGCAATTAATTTAGGAAACTTTCTTATTTTGAAAAATACAATAAAAATTTGCATTACATGTTAGGATAGATTGCATTCATCTTGATTTCTAACTTAGAATTGTATATTTAGGAACCTTGAGGTAATTTAGAAAATGACCTTATTTAAATTAGGGTTTAAAATATATTATTTCCTAGTTAAAATTAGGTTATCATATTTTTTAGGTAGTTTCCTATCCTAGCCTAAAAGAAAATCATATAAAAATAATAATATGCATATCCCATATAGAATTAGTGTTCATATCACATGTTTTCATCATCAATGCCATGTCATTTTTGTCACATTATCGCATGCCATGTCATCATTGCCACCTCATGACATACCATGTCATCTCATTTCATGTCATAATTTCCATGTCATCATGTCAATGTCATTTAATGGTTGCATGTTTAGGCTCATATAAATAAAATTGCATGCCATATTAGATTAGTTCATAATTTTTTCCCATCATATTAGGTCATGTCACATGTCATTAGTTTTATAATTCATGCATGTTAAACTTATATTAAAATTGCATATAGTTTAGTTTTCATAAACAAGAAAAACCCAAAACAGAGACTTAGTTGGAATTGTGTTAGCATTTCGAATCATATTTAGGCCAGGCATGCATTTTTTAAAAAAAAAATTTTATTAACAATTGCAGATTTTTGGGAATTAATCATAGGATTTTGTGCTTTGCTTTGCATTTAGGGTAATCATATTTCTTGCAATTTATTTATTGCTTCAGTTTATTGAGTGTTAGGTTGTTGATTGCACACCCGCTTGATAATTTGTTAATGGTTTAGGCTTAAAGTCAACCATGATTGCTTGCAAAATGTTTTTGAAATAAGAGAAAATGTACTGAGATTGCATTGGATTTATTTAGTGTAACCAAATCCCCATATACATAAATCTCTCATTCGTAAAAGAAAGATATTCTCTCGCATCTTACTTGGGTTACTGATTGACTCCAATAGGTTAGTGGTAGGTCTTAATTGAATTAATTTGCATTCTAAATTAATTAAATCAAAACTCGAAAGTAGTGGTTGATATAAGCTTGAAAGAGTCTATGCTAAGTCTCCAAACATTGTAATCCACTAGCTTTTCTGGCCGGGACAATTACGACCGAATATATTCAGAGAATCGATTCCTTAGTGCACTTACAAAGGTCCCCATACGTAACCACAATCAAACCAAGAAAATGCGGCATGCCTAAGCTTAAAATGTAGACATACCTTTTTGCAATGTGCCTTGTAGTGAAATATGATATTTTTTAGCTTAGTTATTGAGATAAGACATAGGCTTTGATTTGTCCGTCTCTTGTCTTCATGAAGGGAAGAACTTGCGCGATCTCCTTCACTTCCCGGGTTTACATGCATTCTCATGAACGAATAGAGACGGATCTAGAATCTTAGGATCGGAAGACCAAGCTTGTGCTTGATGTTTTGTTGGGGTATGGTTATGTTTTCCATTGAAAAGAAGGCATAGGGTCCCGCTCCGTGGGCGGGTGTCTAGGGGGCCACCTCAATGGGGGTCTTAGGGGGCCACCCTTGAACTGCTAGAGGGTTTTTATAGTTTAGGCTCATATGTTATTGATAATTTGAGCTTGTACCCATAAATAACTACTTGTTTTCTTGCGCCGTCCATATATGATCTCTTTATCTTGTAATTGAGAGTTATAATAGAGAGGTGACACGTGCTAATTATAATGGAATCCTCTGCTAGAAAACCCTAGTTTAGGGGTGAACCAAGATAAATCTTGTATCTCGATTTCTCTCTCTCGCCTTTATTCTCTATTTCATTGTGGTTGTCTGCCTAATCCTAACAGTTTAAGTAATTATTATCGAAAGAAAAGGTACAATAATGCTAAGTTATCTTCTCAATTCCACCATCCAATAAAAATTGCAAATGTTTCCACACAAAATCAATGAATTTGTGGACTACCGTTGGCACGACACAGCGTACAATTCAAAAATTTGATGAAGGTCTAACTGCCGGTGGGGCAGCAGAATTGCAGTGGCGCCTGGACTTGTGGCTTGAATCCTCATGTCTTAAATCAGACCAAATAGGGTAAGGCATGACCTTTCAAGAGTATCCTTCACTTCCGACATTCAATGATTCTGGATTCAATCCCAAGCCAATGAAGCCATATAACTCCTCAATAATCTAGAGGAAGGATTAAATCATGAGAATGTCATTTTTATGGTCTAAAAACCACGATAAACATGAAATTTGGTGCACAATGCACATCGATCTCCCGTTTGTCAGGGCTACCGTGGATATGGATCGGTCACAGAGACCTAATTTTTCAAGAGGTGGTTCGATTCGACCTCAGATACCCTTGAACTATAATCCTGCGTAGATGACACATCCGATTCAGCACCCCCTGTGTATGAAGAATGCGGGATGCAACGGCACTTGGAGAGTGACCGAGTGGCTATTAAGCATCAAAAGGACCGAGGCCATCGTTGGCCGGTCAGCCACGTTTTCTTGGACACATAGCAGTCCAATGTGGATGCACCTTGCGATTTCAGTACTAGAACCAGAAGTTATAGAGGGATCGATGATGTTTGTTATTGTTCCTTCCCTCCAACACTTCCAAACCTGCAAACAGTTGACAAACATTAAGCAAATTGACTCCCAAACATAACGCAAAATGGAAAGGTATGTTTTTGTACTCACATAGCTTGTAAGGACCTCTGTGTTATCACCCAAGCGGAAAAGATTGTTCTTCTGACCACTCACAATCTCCAAAATCAGTACTCCGAAACTAAAGACATCGGATTTAACAGAGAAGTTTCCGTGCATAGCATATTCCGGTGCCATATATCCGCTACACAATAAGTCCATCTTATTAGCTATATAGTTTTTCTTTGTTATTTTGGTAAGCATTAGCTATAGGAGGCTGTAGCACTTACTAGGTCCCCACTATACGATTTGTCTCTGCCTGAGTTTGGTCCAACTCGAACAGCCTCGCCATACCGAAATCCGATATCTTTGGATTCATGTTTGAGTCCAACAAAATGTTGCTAGCTTTGAGGTCCCGATGGATGATACGTAGTCGAGAGTCTTCATGTAGATAAAGTAGCCCTCGAGCAACACCCATCATTATCTTGTGACGACTATCCCAATCAAGATTCGCACGTTTCAGGGGATCTACACATTTTGTTGAAAATGTTGTATTAGATGTCCCTTAATCATTTCATTATTATATGATTTATGGAATGACAACCCGAGAAACATACCAAAAATGAATTGATCAAGGCTTGAATTGGGCACAAACTCGTAAATGAGAAGCCGCTCAACTCCTTCCAAACAGAAACCCAGGAGCCTAACCAAGTTCCTATGTTGTAGCCTAACTAGTAACATGACCTCATTCTTGAATTCTACTTCTCCTTGACCAGAATTCTGCGACAACCGTTTCACTGCAATTTTCTGTTCATTGGAGAGCTGACCCTGAAATTTCATCAAAGTAGGTCCTTGTGAGTACTGATAAGTAATTAAAGCATTTCGAAGAGTATCACATTGATGTTATCTATGATTATATTGTTGTTTAAATTTTGAACACGAGACTAGAGGGTGCTTTGTTAATTAATACCATGTATACAGCGCCAAAACCACCTTGTCCAAGCTTCTTGGAATCAGAGAAGTTATCAGTTGCAGCCTTGATAGTCCCAAAATCAAATTGCAGCGACTCCGCCGTGCTAATTTCATCCACTTCTCCTATAAAGAGAAATACATGGTCATTCAGGGCGTGATTGCCTTTATTTATAGTTTTTACAATGAAAGTTTCACAACTTTTAGTACAGTAGTTTGTGTTAACTACAGACGATGAGAAATGTATAATTGGACATGTACGAGAGGCGCGCATGAATGTAAAGATCAAAATATCAATTCCATGCTCTGGAATTCTCAACCCAATTTGTTAAAAAAAATTTAGCCTAATTGTCACTGTTGTGTTGGTGCAAAGGCATAGTTATTAGTCTTCGTTATTTCAGGGTCGTTTTAAACTGATGAACAGTTGCTGTTCCAAAGCAAAAAGATAAAGGCTCACCTTCAATTCTTTGTCTGGGCTTCTTCTTCTTCCTTTGCACTACCAGAAGTATGGCAATGCCGATAACGAGTACCACAGAAACACTTGTGGCGACTGCAATGATCACAGTCTTAGTTGAATTGCTCTTTCCACCTGCAAGAGCAAAGGCACAGATTACAAAGTAATACACTGGAGAAATCACTAAAGCCCATTTTGAATGCGGAAACGAAAGGCGTGTTAAATATACATTACCCCATTCACTAATAATTCGAGTGGAAGTTACTCAAATTTCTGGATGTTATCTTGCCAGGTCTCGTCTAAGGAAGATTTTGACATTTGAAAAATATCACATTATTCTCCAGAATTTAAAATTTTGGGGTATAATCGGTTACCTTTTCAGCTTCAAGTTCATTACTTTCATGAATCTCTTACGGAAATCAAGGTAATGACAGTGCAATGGTCTATAGAAACAGAGTGGAGCAAGGAACAGCAAATTCTAGTTTGCAGACGTTCTAGTAAAACATTTCTGCAGAGTTATTAGCTGCTCCCCATGTGCACATATGGGACCACTATATGCATGAAGACTACACTGACCAAAAAAAAAAATATGCATGAAGACTACCAACGAAAAGGATATAAGAGAAGGGACAAAATTAATTACAATTTATTGTTAATTAGGGATAAAAGAACCGTAATAGAGGACTATATATGCCTATTTTCTACATTTTTCCAAATCAAAACGTAAGATATTAAAAATGCAGTGGAATTTCTTCTCCAACTCAATCTCGAGAATGCTATACGGAATAAGAGACCTTATTGGAACCCTCTTATTAAGTGATTTGCCGATTTTTTTTTATTGGTTGTCGATTATTAAATGCACAGATCGCACTCATTTGAACCCCCATTATTGCCACATCAGTTAGTAAGAGGATTTGGGCAAAACTTCCTAGAATGTCTAAGAGCACTGCCAGCATCACCGTGTAAAGTGTAACGGTCACTTCCATTTTTTTCTTTTCCATCCCTAACATTTGTGGTTGAAGTATGACTTGTTACACGGTTATGCAAGCATTTCTCAATCTTGTCTAGAGTACTGTTAGCATGACCGTGCAACAAAGATCCGCTAACGAACCATTACTCTTAGCCTAGACTCACTTTTTATTATTCGATTTGAAAATCTCATATGACAGCTTGTGAGCTATGGATGGCAGTAATTACGATTCAACTAACTGACTGTGATAGTTGACTAGTAGCCATGTGGAAGCATTAAAGGTTGGAGATATGAACCCTTACTTTCTTCGGCCGAAATCATGGACCAACGCACACCTTCTTTATGGCAACAAAGCATTTATCAACGTACCGATCCAAACGAAAAAGGAAAATTGCATGATCTAAAGGGCGTGTAAATTAAACTCATTTGACAGACCAAAAGAACTATTAATCGTGTGAATCTCGTGTGGAACCTGCACAATCAATTATAAGAGACAGAGACATAGTCGCTAAACAAGAGCCAACGTACCCGGTGGTGGAGGTGGTGGTGCGGGCGCCGGGGGAAGTGGCTCACCGACCAGGTCAAAGAACCGAGCATTGGTCTCGTACCGGAATCGGCAACTCGGTGCCATGATATTCACTCCCAACTTCCCGACACAGCACTGCCCAAACATCCCGACGACTTTCACCAGGCAGTCGCTGCAATCCTGCTCCGTCAAGTCCGGCGTGCATTGTGTCATCGCGTAGATCGTGTTGAAACCCACCGATGTGTCTCCCGTCGCGTACTTCCTCAGCGAGCCACCGCCCGCTGCCTCGCCCTGCAGACTACCCAGCAGCGTCCTCAGTGCCGCGTTGTACGTGTCCGGGCTCGCGACGTTGTTAACGTTGGCCAGCTGGTAGGGGGGGTCGGTTGTGACCGTGCCGACAATCGAGACATTAGAGTACCGGACGGTGCAGTTCTCATTGTAGAGGACCGCCTCCTTCTGAAGGGGGCAGAGCTCACGAATGTCAAAGGCCGAGGCATTGAGGCAGGTGCGGCAGCTCTCGGCAGTGAGGTCGCCGCGGCAGGAGCCAATGACATAGAGGGTTTGGGAGGTACCAGAGACGGCGGCGGTGTTATTGAAGAAGCCATAGGTGAGGGACAAGGAGTTAGTGGTGGAGATAGAGGAGAGGAGGGCGGTGAGGGTAGTTTGGTAGGTGCTGTCGGCGGTGAAGTTGCCAGTCGAACCACAGTAGGGAGCTGGGAAATATTGGCCGTTAATGGTGGAAACCAAGGTGAGAAGAAGCAAGAGAGGGAGATTTGGAGGATCCATCTCTTTCCCGTTTCTTTGGTGTTTCGGGTACTTCTTAGATTAATGTCGATAAACTAATAATTTGTGAATATATAGCTTGTGCGGCCCCTATACAAGTTGCTTCGTCGAAATCTCTATTTCGTCTACGACTTTTATTATGACCTGGAGGTTGTGGCGGCTTGAATTTTGATACAAATGAAACCATTGAATCTTTCTCGTTCTTTGCCGGAAAACGAACGATTGAGAAAAGTCAGATGGATGACTTTTTCAAGAGCATCATTCAATTTTCGTACATTTCTACTTTTTGAGAAAGGTCTTAGCCGAATGGAGGCCGGATGGATCTTTTCTTGGCCATCCATTTTCACATTTTTCGTAGTCAAGCTGCTCTTATTGTCTTCCATATCTATCAGCCAGCACTGAAGGTAGACCCAAAGTACAATAGACACCGTGAGGGGAGCAAGTCATGAGCCATGGTAGAAAGAATAGGGAAGCACGAAATTTTGCTCTGTGACCAACTTCAGAATGTCAACATTGTCTTCGCTAACTTTTTAAATGTATTTGGAGTAGCTTGCCTTCAAGTACATCTAAACCTTACTTGTAGATGACGGCGAAGGACTAGCAAAAGCTAGTGGGGTTATTCTTATTTTTTATGAAGAGATAACCAAACGGATTTCCAGGCACTATTCAATGAGCACACTATCTCCATCCACAGGGTGGAGTTCATCGTATTGAATCAATTGGTATACGCATCATACATATTTTGGAACCAATTCCTCATCATTCCTGATGTCTATTCCATCTGGACCCCCCTCACATAACCCCAAATTTTTGTAAGAGGGAACAAGCAAAGTTTCGAGTTCCTTCGACTTAAACCTCGAACCCAAGATAATAGACAAAAAATAGGCGCAATTTTCTTGTACAATTTAAGAGAAGAAACTGGTTACTTTCAGAAAATCGCCATATGTTTGCTCATTAAGATCAACCTGAGCCTCTAGGGTATTAAACAAGGGCAAAGGAAATTGAAATATGACAAATCACATTAATCTATTTACACCAGTAGCTCAGGCAAAACAAATGTCTCCCCTAATATGTATTCTATCTACTGCGTTTTCTGCCCCTATCACTTCCAGATGATTCGGAAGAAGAAGAGCTCGAACTTCCCAAGTCATCATCTGAGCTTGATGATGCTTGCTGCTGCTGCTGCTGCAGCATGATGAGACGCGGCATGTTCTTCAAATACTCACGCAAGTTCTCAGTTATGCCACCAAGTCCAATGGATGTGAAGAAGTTGATGGAGAACCTTGTGTTCTTTGGATTGTCTTTAGGGAAAATTGATTCAAAAGAGTCCCGCATCGATGGATCGTTCAGGCGTTCATTCAGCAAACGGATCCCCAGATGCTCTGACAGTTCCTACAAGAGGGAAAGTGATGTCAATGGAAGCCTATCTCAGGGAACGATAATTAAGTTAGCACTCAGAGGTACTTAATTTGAGATTATAATGAGAACTAACTGACATTTGCCAATGAACAGAGCAAACTAAAAGGATTACCAGAAAACATAACAATCTTTGTGGTGCATCTATCTAGAACTTAGATGGAGACCACGATCAGGATTGCATACATTCTGCCCAGCATAAATGTTCTTGGATACTATAAGGAAACAAGCCACATAAACTTTTTTAATGGGCCAAATACATATTTTGCCAACATCATAGTGGTGAGACCTGACCATCAGTAATTTCTCCCCACCAAAGCAAGTAAATAACAAATAGTCTTCTTTAGAGAATTCACAAGTTGTTTCTACCATTGTCATTTTAGTAAAAGAAACCAACAGTAAGTCTGAAATTTTATCAGTTGGGTTTTCACTAACCTGAAAGAGAATTTTGATGAATATTCGTGATGATGAAGTGGTGTCCTCCTCAGTCAAATGTATGTACGCCAAGACATGCCAGGATAGAGCATCGGCACCAAGTAAGTGCGCAAAAAACTTTGCCACATTTCTTAGCTTGTTTGTTTCCAGACGGTGAATTATTGAGTATTGCTGAACAAAGCACTTCTCCAAGTTCTCTTGATAGACTTTGTTGATTATGCAAAACCGCTGTGCCAGCAGACCATGGTAGCGGAGGTAAGTTCTCTCTTGACTGCAGCACTCCAACATCATTATACATAATTCCATCTGCACGCCCCAAAGAAAAAAGACAGTAAGTAAAGAAGACAACTAGTTCCAAGGACAGCAAATGAAGCAGCCGATGGACTAAAATAGGAATTCTAAAAGTCCATGATGTAAAGGAGGCAAAAACACAAAGGAAGAAGGAAAAATGTTGAAAAGAATCTTTATATGAACTTCTCTAACAAATTAGCACGAGAAACTACGAGCAACAAATAAATCATTACGATTAGCGTCATCGATGAAAGTTGCAATCAAAGATATTAACCGAATCCACCATCTAGCTAAGAATAAGCTTAGCACCCCCTTTAAAAGTTCTCACCCCAGTTGGCCTTTAAACTAGTCAATTTTAGAAATCTCTACACTCCGCGGAAACTCAACCCCAGACGCATAGTCACACAACCAAGCAAAACTTCACTAATGCAGCATTATGCGCCATCTACCATACTAATTGCAGAAACGGCGAAACATTAAATGCTTCCAAATAAAAGGATTCTACTTTTAAGCTATTTGGTCTAAGCTACCATATGCCTTATCAGCTGAGTCAAATGAAAAACCAGAAGTGCCAACGAGATCTCAAATTTTCATCTACTCCATATCTACTCAAAACTCATGTGGCACAAGTATCGCGCAAGAAAGTCCTCAAATAACCATACATGTAAGTACAAAGTTGATCACTTCATAGTGGGAGCATATGAAATACAAAGACAAATTAAGAAAAGCAAAAGCACCATTTTTGCATCCATGCAAAAAAATTGGACATAGATATTTTCAATTGCCGCAGTTTCAAAGTTGGTGCAATACACAGAGGCCACACCGGTCTATCCTCGTTTACAGATGAATCATAACATGCAAAGGAATCAGCTCTAAAAGTTCAGGCCTAAAAGCAAGTTCAAAAGTAATATTGTCCTCATCTAACTACACAGCTTGTTTGGGAACAAAATCAGCCATATTTAGTAATATTATTAATATCACCAGACATGAGTAATCAACCTTCTTAGAAATCAAGGGCAAGAAATAAGATAGGTATTCAAATTCGGCTGCAACAAATGAAATGTTGTCTCACCTCTTGTCCAGCTTCCAGTTTAATTTTTAATAGTTTATGCCCTGCTTCCTCGAAATCGACACTGGACATAATCGTCAGATATATCGTTCTCCGGAGATTAACAAGATTTGTCTCTGTCTCATCTTTAATTTTCATCTGTTCATCCTCTTCATCGTCAAATTCCTCGGCAGATCCGTCTTCTGAGACTTCTTCAGAATCTTTTTCCTCCTCAAACTCATCTCTGCCATCCATTCCCTGTTTCTCGCCGTCTCTTCCCTTTCCCTCTTTCTCGTTCTGCTTCAGGTCACTATCATACCTCCGTCTTCTTTCCCGTCCATCTCTCCTCCCATCGTCTTCCATTACTCGATGAGATCCTTTCCCCATGTGTTGCTGCTGGAAAGATCACCACAGCCTGAGAAGATGGAAAAGAGAATGATACTCACTAGGGTGATCTCTTCTCACGGTGACAAATCCAAAATAAAGGAATGAATTTCTGATTACTAGAAACAAGAATGACTCAGCAGCAACCATCAATCATAACAGATTACTACTAAAAACAAGACAGCCCAATTCACAGAGCAAACTCACGAGTGCCAAGATTATCTAGTAGGAGTGAGATCATGGATGGAACAAACTTCCAAATTACCACCAACTAAGCACGCGAGTTAGAACAACTTTGGCCACTACCATCAGGACGATTGAACGGGAAATCTGACCCAAAACGTATGCATACTTTTAAAGAGTCAATACTTGCAGAGAATTTTAAGGAAAAAAAAGAAAAAAAGAGGCAACATCATGGAAAATCAAAGATAGACCACTTTCCACCATCGATTCTGTCCGAGCAAGCATGTCATGCAATTGCGAATGAGGGGTTGGGGGGGAAAAGAAGTTGGGTTTTCATCACATTACCGCAGTCGTATCCAACCCACAAAAAGTAAAACAGAAAATTTTCAATGGCGGAGAGAATTTCCCATACCTGCGACCCTCTGACGCGATGGATAGAAGCAAGTGAGGCGAGATACGAAGAAAGCGAGAGACTTTCCACACCCGTTTTCTTGCACCGCAGTATATATCTTCAAGCGTGACGCCACCCAAGGACAACATCCTTAATTATATTTAGATAGCCACCGCCCGAAAGAGTAAAAAATTCGGTCAACAAAGTCCACCAATTTGACTTTCCTTTTTTGTCTTCTTTCTTCACCGAGTCGAACTTGTAAACGGAAACAAAATACGTGCTCGATGGCGACACCAATGAAGGTGAGGTTTCCTATTATGTAAGATCCGATCTTAAACTTTCGTGTGAATGAATTCAAATTCAAGATATTTTTTAATAATGAGACACAATGCGATATGTCTAATTTTATATGTGGAGACGAATTGACATAAATAAATTTTATGTAAAATAATGTAAATTAGTATCAATGGTGAGTAAAAGTATGAAGTGCCACGACAAAAGTGAGTCAGGGGGAGAAGGAGCTTGAGAAGGTGGCTGGCCGTCATCGGAGGTCGGTCCACTAGCCCCTGTCTGCCGCGGGCTCTCCCTAAACCATGTAGGTCTTTCCCCCCGAGCGTAGGTGCCCTGTTTGTTTTGGGGGGCGTCGGGTTGGAGCTCGAGGCCAACCAAGTTCGCGCGAGTTTCGATCCCGTCGGTCCTCCACGAAACCTGCTATGTGCTCTAGAATGCAAGTTAGGAAGTTAGGTCCGTGTCCGAGTCTCCATCGAGTCCGAAATCCCTCGATTTGGTAGCGCACGCCAAGTGCTTGTGAAAATGTCTCTGTTGGATCCGTGGCCACATCCTCTGACCTTGGTTTGCTTTTGAAGTGCTGGTTATTGTGCGAGTCTCGATCCCATCCACGTGGTGCTATGCTGTGTTCCAGTTTTGCGCATCGGTTGTTAGATATTTCGGTGCGTTTGGAGCCTTGGTTGATCCCGTGTGCTCTCTTCGATTGATGCCCGTTAAGTGTTCATTAAAATGTTTGACTGAGTTTGTGTGGATTTTCTTTGATTTACGCTTACTTCCGTACATCGGCTTGTCATTTGATGCAGTGTGTCCATGAGGTAGCGGTTGGCATGCGTCGATGGCATAAGGTGTTAGCCGAAGTGGGCGTCTTTTTTGGTTCTGGCTCGACGAAGGAGATGATCGGCAAAGGAGGCATATGGTTTGGGTGAGCTTCGGTGAAAATGTTGCGGAGAAGAGGGGGGCTTTGAAAAGGGGTGAGTGTGGAGAGGAAAGAAATAAAAGTAAGATTAAAAAAAGAGAGGAAAAAGCAAAAGCAAAAAGAAAAAATAATAGAAAACTGGAAAAAGGAAGATGGGGCTGGTTTTGTTTAAGTGCTGGGCCGAATCCTTTATGGACTAGGGAGAGTTGGCCCAAGAATAGAAGACTGGAGGGGGCTGGAGAAGGCTAAGTGGGCCTTTTTGGTTAATTCCGAGTGGGCCTTAGGGCCGACCCTCTTTTGGTCCAACCCGGACCGATAGGATCCGGTCGGTTTGATCGGGCTTGGTCCCTTGACCCGGTCCCACTTCCCTTTTCATAATATTAGAATTTAATAAAAAATATTAAATTAATTACAAATTTTAAATTTAAAAATATTTTAAAAAATTATAACAAAATTAAAAAATGCAAAAATGCTGCAAAATTCGAAAATTCATTAAAAAAAAAAAATTCAAAAAGTTCCCAAAAAATTCCAAAAATATTAGGACTCTTTGAAAATTTTTAAAATAGACTTTTGGAATGCTTTATTGTAAAAGAAAGTGGAAGCCTTGTGATTTTAAAATTCTACTAAAATTGAACAAGTCCTTAAGGCTCTACCTTAGGTTTTTGATTGTCCTCAAAGACTATTGCCTTTGGTTGCACAATATTAATACATTGGTGTTGGCCTCACTTTTAGACTAGTTAGATTGTCATTTATCTTTTACCTTAGTCGAGGTGTCCATGTAATACATTTAATGCTTTCATTAGCTGTTGATTGTTATATTAATGATTGCGTCTTTCATATAATCACCTCACATATTAGTAAATAGGTATAAAATCAATCTAGATTGCCTCGATAAAATCCTTTTTTTTTTAAATGAACAAAATTATGTACTAAAGGGCACTTATTAATTAATTAGTGTAATCAAGTCTCCGATCCTAGATTATTTGATTACGTAAGAAGTGAAGTATGCTTCCACACTTCACTTTGATTCTCCCCGACCTTAATAGATTAGTGACGAC